>QRFJ01006725.1:0-179115 GCA_006176705.1 Cocos nucifera | reverse complement strand
ATGATCATCATAGGGCTGCTCCTCTACCACCGAGGTAGATAGATCCCATCTTGATGCAATCCAGTTCCTACAATGAACATGCTATAGCCAACATACACCTCAGGGTTCCATATGGCTAGGAGACCGAGTAATGGTGTAGTCAAACTATAACACCCTCAAGGTGAACTGCCGATGCATCTCAGGTCAAAGAACTAGACACACTACTGCAGCATCGAGTCAGTCATTGACGAGAAGGTAGACTTCCTAATGACTACTCGAGGTGGTCACGCTCAGTGCCCTCGTTCTCTAACGAGTACCTGTACTCTCACTCCGGTGTCTCCACACCGTAGACTCAAGACTCATCTACCAAAGAGAAGCGATCGTACACCAACCTTCCGGATCAATCACCATCCTCGTGATGATCCTATGGTCGGAAGCTGTTTATGAGTTAATAATGATTATTCATGTCTTAAATTTTCAACTCTTGAAAATATGAATTATCATTACCATTAACTCAAAGGATGTATCACAGACACTAAATACACATATGTGATAGAAAATAACCCATTTCATTAATTATAGTCAAAATTACAATTTTGCCCCTAGAAGTGTATTACAAGTGTCAGCCAATTCTGGCTTCTAGGGCACATATATCTAACAAAGGTATCCTGATAGTCAATGCCTTCGCGTTGACTATAACCTTTTGCCACCAGTCTAGCCTTGAATGTCTCCACATTCCCATCTGCACCAATCTTTCTCTTGAAGATCCATTTACATCCAATAGGTACTATACCTTCTGGTGGATCTACCAAGGTCCAGACTTGGTTTGAGTGCATCGAGTCAATTTCTGACTGCATTGCCTCTAGCCATTTCTCGGAGTCGATATCTGATATCGCCTCGTTGTAGGTTTTGGGATCATCACCATGAGCACCATTACCTATGAGGAACATTTCCTCTACATCCTCTGAAATAATACCTAAGTATCTTTCAGGGGGACGGAAACTCTTTCCGATCTACGAGGTGGAGGAGGTAGTGTTCTTATTGGCTCAACCTGATTTGGTTCCACTTGGTCCTTAGCTCGTTCTGCTTGTGAGACTTTCTCATCAAGCTTGATCTGCTTTCCAATGCCGCTATCTTGAATAAACTATTTTTCAAGAAAGATGGCATGTCGACTCACAATCACATTGTGGTCTTCTGGAATGTAGAAATAGTATCCTAATGACTCTTTAGGATATCCTATGAATCGAGCTCTAAAGGACCTAAACTCTAACTTGTCCGCTTGTTGTCTTTTGACATGAGCCGGACAACCCCAAATTCTGAGATGACTCAGACTTGGTTTCTTACCGTGCCATATCTCATACGGTGTGGTAGGAACGGTTTTAGAGGGAACCCTATTCAGTAGATAGATTGAAGTTAATAATGAGTGTCCCCAAAGAAAATCAGGGAGGTCTGTGAAGCTCATCATGGATCGAACCATATCCAATAGAGTCCGATTTCTCCATTCTGAAACCCCGTTGAGTTGAGGTGTTCCTGGTGGAGTCCATTGAGAGACTATGCCATTTTCCTTAAGATAGTCTAGGAATTCCCGGCTAAGGTATTCACCTCCTCGATCTGATCGAAGAACCTTAATGGGTTTTTCCAGTTTGTTTTTCTACTTCATGTCTGAATTCTTTGAACTTTTCAAAAGCTTCAGACTTGTGTCTCATAAGATACACATACCCATACCTAGACAGATCATCGGTAAAGGTAATGAAGTAGACAAAATTGCCTCTAGCCGGCACATCAAATGGGCCGCACACATCAGTATGTACTAGGGCAAGGAGATCTGTGGCCCTCTCCCCATGTCCAACAAAAGGGAGTTTAGTCATTTTGCCTTGAAGACAAGATTCACAAGTTGGATATGACTCAAAAGTCAATGGACTCAATAGCCCATTTTTCTCCAATTTGTTGATCCTATCTTCTGCTATATGACCTAATCTCAGGTGCCATAGATATCTATCGTTTGGACTATCCCTAGGTCGTTTGGCATTCACGTTTTGCTCGATAGTTAAAATAGGTACATCAATATGAGCATAACCCATTTGCAATTTTATTTGAATGGAAACCATAACCTTCTTGGTCTAAAGCAAGTGAAACAGAAATCAAATTTCCTGCTAGCTGCAGGCACATAATAACAGTCTTTTAAAGGTGGCCAGGCTAAGTCTTGCTCCATTACCGGGCATGTCTCCATCCCTCAGCCTCCTGCTATCCTCAAGACCCTGCATAGAAGTGCACAGATGAGCACTAGAACCAGAGTCAAGCACCCAACTGGATGCAGAAGAAACCGTAAGGTTAGACTCAATAACGAGCATTTTCCTTTTGTTCTTCACCAGGTCGGCCTTCTTCTTCGGCTTCTGCCTTCTTCTTCTTTGATCCTTCCACCTTTTGCTTTTTCACAGACTTCTTTTTCTTTCCATAAGACTTTCTTTTGGAAGAAGTCCGTTCCATAGCAAGAACTGAGCCTTTAGAACCTTTCATAGAAAGCTCAGCGGTAACCAGCATATTCATTAATTCGGCCAAGGAATTTTGAAGTTTATGCATGTGGTAATTCATGATGAATTGCCCATATGCATCAGTCAAGGATTGCAGAATAATATCGTTCTGCAGGTCCAAGTCCAACTTCACACCGAGCTTCTCAAGCTCTTCCATGTCCTTGATCATTGTCAGACAGTGATCTTGGACTGACTGCCCATCACGCATCTTAGCCTTAAAAAGTCATTTCGTGACTTGATATTTGGCTGCGCGACTCTGTTCACCAAACATCTCCTGCAGGTGAGCCAACATTTGGCGAGCAGTCCCGATATCTTCATGTTGGCGCTGGAGCTCATCAGACATCGAGCCCAACATGTAATATCTGGCCTTATTATCTTCGTCAATCCATTTTTCCAGAGATGCTCTCTGTTCAATGGATGGACGGGCTGGTAAGGTGGGAGGGTCCTGGTCCAAAACATGGGTTAACTTCTCGAAACCCAAAACAATTTTGTAGTTCCTGAGCCAATCTTTATAATTGGGTCCAGTCAGTCTATGTGTGTCCAGGATACGTGCCAATGGGTTGGACGCAGACATTTTTCCTGTAGAGAGTCAAAGATTCTAGTTAGATACTGTAATTTTGACTTGACCAATTTATTTAGGGATTTTATTTTTAAACAAATTAGCTCCCACTATTTTCTCGGATCCCTACACTCCCTCTGTAGAGATGCGAAAAATCTCCATGATTAATGATTTCTAGTGGGTGGTGCGGTCTCACCAACTGACTCATCACCTCACCTAACAGTTATTGGTGATGGGTTAGCCAATGAGTGAACAACTCTTGTTCAATGATTCTCTAATCATGGTGCACCCAAACTTGGTCTCTAATTCATGAATCTCACCGTATCCGGAAATATTGATCCACTCCTTAGTTAAGTCAGACCCACCATTTGCATAGACTGGGTTCCTAATTGAGTCTCTCACCGTATCCAAAATATTGAGCCCAACTCATCCTCCAGCCCATAGCATCCAATGCCTAATAGACATGGTTGCATCTTCCCGGTGCAACTGAGCCACTGTATCCAGCCGAGAACAATCAACCCCGGGAAGGGCCCGCACATCTACAATGGTGGAAGACCTCAGACTTAATCTTTTCTTAGGGAGAATTGATTCAGGTCTCATTAAACTAGACTTGTCATAGTCATAACAATTATGACTAACCTAGTGGCATGGGTTAGCTCGGATTATTGACCACCTCAGATCAGAACTGTGTCAACAGATATGGCCAGGTAAGTGAGACCGGTGGAAGGAATATGCCATTAACTCGTACAAGAATGCATTCAGGTCGAGTAGCTTCCAATTAAAAACCAGTCGGTCGTATGTGCCAAACTTACCTTAGACACCAAATTATTGAGTCAGAACCAATTGGGTTAGCCTACAATCCAGACTCTAACCTCTGAGCCTAATTAGGTCTTGCTTGATCGTGACTCGATCTTGACCCAGACTTAATCCTATTAGGCTGGTCAATTTAAGCATTGTTGATCCCATCTAACCAACTCTTGATTCGGTTTGATCAACCGCTTAGACCTAATTGAGCTACCCAAGCCCGAACCCAGTATTATGAATATGTCTTAGATCTGAAAATTCTCAATTTTAGACCTAATTAATATTTCATAATCTTAATTCTTAATTAAGTAGGGTTCATAAACAAAATATGCACAATAAATCCTAGGGTTTCAGGATCTAGGGTTTTGCAGAAAGTAAGTTTTGGATTTCTGATTAAGGACGAACACGCAGCACCCCTACACATCATAAGAACACCCCATCGAATGGGAAGAGAGGGCCTTTAAACCCTTCTTCATTCTTATGACCGGACGGCCAAGAGGAACGCCTTAATCAGGAACATGTCAATACTACAAAATAGTTTTAGATCTATATCATATATCTCATATACAAATTAGATCTAATCATGGCATATTTTGCATACATCTCATGTATCGAATCATGCATATTTTTAGATCTAAATTATCTCATAATAATCTAAAAAATTAGATTTAAATTGATCTAATCAAAATAAATTCTAATCTAGACAATTATGTAGAACTATTCTACAACTAGTCTAGACATGCATCAATCATATCTCATATGATATTTAAAATTAAATAATTTTTATTTGCTATTTTTTAGATGTTATTATAACACTTATAATATCAAAAAATAGTAAATAAATAGATCTAAAATATGATTTAATCAGAATTAAATCAAAAACATGCAAGACTATTCTATAGAACTATTCTATTCTTAGAACTAGTCATGCATATCTTCTAATCTTAGATCCAAATCATTTAATTTTAATTTTTTCTGATTTTAGATCTGATCACATCTCATGTGACATCTAAAATCACTTATTTTTAATTAAAATAAATTTAAAATTAGATCTAAATAATTTTAGAACCATGGCTCTGATACCAGTTGAAGGAAAATCCTGATTTCCCGGTCCAGGTTCGTTCAGATCTGATCAGATCAAGAGATATATTTCAAAAATTTTTTCTCTTGATCTAATCAGATCTTGATATGTTTTAGATCTAATTCTTATTATTTTAATAAAATAAAATAAAATATAAATTAAATCAAATTTAATTTACCTGATTTGGGTAATCCTATTACCCTGTTGATGATCCTGTTTGCAGCGGAAGGTTCTGGATCTTAGCCACGCAAGCGCCTGGCCTCTACCGGTATCCACTCAGGGTTGGATCTGGAGATCCTCTTCTTCTCTATCATGCCTCCAAAAATTAGATCTGGATCTGATCTGGAGGATCTTCAAAACTCCTTTTGAAGATCAGCAGTCGTCCTTTGCAGCAGTGCAGCCTTCTTGCTTTTGATCGCCTTTCTTTGATCTGGATCGCACCAACCAAGGTCCAAAACTCCTTTTGGACGTGGAGAGCAAGGGGAGAAGGTGGTTTGGCATGGAGAGGGAGGGGAGAGGCAGCCTTGGGGCGTATGGAAACTATGATCTCATCATATGTTGCAATTTGAGTTGGGTACAGGGTCTTATTTATAGACTAGCTGTGATCCAACTCCTCTTCTTCCCAACCAATCACAACCCTTTGTGAAATCAGATCTAAATCTGATTGGTGGGAATAGAGTCCCCTGGATTCCTCCTTAGAGGGTGCCTAAGACCAGTCAAAGTTGGTTCTTAGAAGAACTCTAATTGGAATCCAAAAAGGAGATGGAGTCCTTGTCCAACAAGGACTCCTAGGCGCCTCCAACTTGGGCACACGCCTAGGGTGGCGTGCGCCCTTCTCCTTGCCAGGTTCTGGCAGGGGGACAGGCCCCCACCAGCTCTCCAATAGGTGCATGACATGTGGTCAAAAGTCAAAGTGTCAATGGTCAACGTTTGACCAGTCAAAGGTAGACTTTTGACCAAAGTCAAAGAACAAGAAATGGCAGGTGACCAAAAATGGCAGGTAATGTCTTACAAAATAAGACAACCTTTTCTGACTTGGACAACCTCCAGTCAGACCATATGAAGGCCTCTGATTGAGCACAAACTCCTTTGGCTCAGACAGGACAACTTATTTATGATAGTAAAAGAAGAACGTTAGGTTCAATCGAGTGCTAGCACGATTTCCTTGAACCTAATTGAATCTCATTCAGATCAATTGAACTAGATCAGTTCAATTGATGATCACCAGATTCAAACCCTTGTTTGTGTGACCCAGTTAGGTTCAGTTCTGTATGGTAATGGGATATGTCATGATCTCTATCATCGACATCATCGAAACTCCTTTCGATGGATCAGAACTCTTCTGATTCGAACAGCTAGAATGATCGATCATCTAAATCATTCTAATTGCTCCCAAAATCCACCAGTGACACCTAGCAGTATATGGTGGCAACCCATCAGAGCTGAATGCGAACCTCTTGGTGCAGCTACCTGTGTGATTAAGTTCTTCTATCTTGAGCCCCGATCAGATTAGGGTTAAGGTGAACTCGTCAAACCCTAGTCTCTGTCATATGATGTAATCATTCGATTCGAGTCCAATGTGAAAATCTAAATAGAAACTCTTTCTATTATTTCACTCTGCCATGGCCATGGGCTTCTGGACTTGATTCTCATGATCATCATAGGGCTGCTCCTCTACCACCGAGGTAGATAGATTCCATCTTGATGCAATCCAGTTCCTACAATGAACATGCTATAGCCAACATACACCTCAGGGTTCCATATGGCTAGGAGACCGAGTAATGGTGTAGTCAAACTATAACACCCTCAAGGTGAACTGCCGATGCATCCTCAGGTCAAAGAACCAGACACACTACTGCAGCATCGAGTCAGTCATTGACGAGAAGGTAGACTCCCTAATGACTACTCGAGGTGGTCACGCTCAGTGCCCTCGTTCTCTAACGAGTACCTGTACTCTCGCTCCGGTGTCTCCACACCGTAGACTCAAGACTCATCTACTAAAGAGAAGCGATTATACACCAACCTTTCGGATCAATCACCATTCTTATGATGATCCTATGGTCGGAAGCAATTTATGAGTTAATAATGATTATTCATGTCTTAAATTTTCAACTCTTGAAAATATGAATTATCATTGCCATTAACTCAAAGGATGTATCACAGACACTAAATACATATATGTGATAGAAAATAATCCATTTATTACTTTTAGTCAAAATTATAATTTTGCCCCTAGAAGTGTATTACAAGTGTCAGCCAATTCTGGCTTCTAGGGCACATATATCTAACAACTCTAATACTTTAGATATTCTTATTTGCATTATTTTATTCTTTGCTAAATAATATAACATTCTTTATATTAAATATTTTACACTCAAGATTGGATGTTAGGGGATCACCAGTGACCTCATATTCACATGCAGTAGCAATCGGTTCTCAAACATCGAGTTGTGGTTGAGGACCCACCTGGCTCGTGGCACCTCTGACTCAATCGAAGTATAGACAACTCATCCACATTCGAAGCCGCTACAACTTTAAATAATATGTTTAGAATTTAGCCATTCTAGAGTTAATATTTATTTTTTAAAATCAATTTTGCTGCACGTTTTGAGAGTTTGAAGTCTATGGTGTGGTTATCGGCATCATTCGATGCTTGATGCTGGGGCCAGTGAATGAGTTTTCCAATTTGCCATGTAGATCTCATGATGCAACCTGGAAGATATTTTTAGTAAGTCAAAACTAGCTAGTTTAATTTTTAAATTCTCGATATGTTGGTATTTTAATTATATATTAATACACCCTTGCTTCTATCTTGCAGGAGTACTATCAATTCAAAACTCCCAAGGATGAGGAGGCTGACTGTCAGATCTTTGAGGAGGTGGCCATATGGAAGCTCTGAGATGGCCTCTATAGCCTCAAATAGTCCGCCATCTAGCACTCTAGCTCCAAGTCACCATCTGATTCCAAGTCACCATCAAACTGGATGTCCTTCATGGATCATTGGATGTGGGCAGACATATGGTAGGCCCTCTGCAATCAGTTGACCAACAAGAAGTACTTCGATAGGTGGTAGAGAGCCCAATAGAATCAAGCCATCAACTAGGATCCGATCAGGCACATGGATAGCTCGATCGACACACATATTATGGCCGACAGACTGATAAAAAATCAATACTAAAACTCTTCACTAGAATTATTAAAAATCTTATATGTATATTTTAATTAATTTAATTTTATTATTTACTTATTATAGATATGGCAGCTGAGTCATCCACCAGATCAACTATAGTTGTGGTGGGCCACACACCATTTTAGGAGGATTGGTGACTATTTAGATTCTACATTATGATAGATTGTAGTAAGAATTTTGAACTTTATTTATTAATGAAGTTGTTGCTAGATCTAATCTTTATAATAGAACTAATATATTTCTAAATTATGGAAATGGTATAGTGATGACCAATTTTCTCAGTCCTTCTTGACCTTGAGGGATGGCTCAGCGCAACCTGAGGGGGTGAATAGGAGCCGGGTTATAGGATTCAGCCATAGTTTTGATCCTCCACCACCTCAATATCCTTTAGCATCCTTTCAGGCCTCGATGTCCCAGACTTGGAGTGATGTGCACATGGAGGAGGTCGTGTAGAGGCTTTTGAGTCAGTGACCTCAGAGCTTCCTAGATCCCATTCGTGATATGGTCGTAGAGCTTCTTTAGGATCCATAGCTATGCGAGTAGCTAGATTTATCATCCTAACCATCATATCAGGTAATTATATTATTGAATTCTTTTATTTATTTTAATTTTTTATATTAGAAGCTTTGTATATTTAGCTTTGAGTACTAGAAGGAGATCTAAGAACTAAAAATTCAATCTAATCATCCAGTCGATGGGCCGGGAGTATCTATAGCTCCGTATTATCGATTAAAACTTATAAAAATAATCTATTCAAGAATCAAAAGAGCATATCTAAAGATATGCCTCCGTATCAAAAGATACATCTTTATATCGAAACTTACTAATATTGTTTTATTATTTTCATTAAAGGATGTGGGACATTCAGCTCTCATCATCCACCAACTGTTGGAGAGGATTAGGAGCAGGAGGAGGTGGATGACGATGAGGATTGGACCTAATTTCTTTTTATACACTATATTTTTTTGATACTTCTTGTAAAAAAATTATATAATTTATATTTTTAATATAATATAATTAGTTTTTAATTTTTGATTATCATATTATCTTTGAATTTTTATAATAGGTACTAGGAACGTAATTCATTATGATTAATTAAAATAGATTTAAAAAAATATTATTATTTTTTAAAAAAATAAAATTAACTATTAGCATCAGTATTAGCGATGGCTATTATCATCGCTAATAACTATTAGCGACGACATTAAAAACCAAATTACCATCACTATGTTTCTTAAAATATTTTTTTATTTTATTTAAAAATTAAAAATTAGAGAAGGCATTAGCAATAATATTTTAGGTTGCTAATAATTATTAGCGATAGCATTAGCCACCAAAATATCATTACTAATATTTTTTATTTTTTAAAAAAATTAATTTAAATATTAAAAATAATTAGCAATAAAACTATTTTATCTCTATAGTCTTCACTAATAGCCTTATTAGCGATGGCTTGTTTGATAATGGCTAATTTTTCAGTCACTAATAATAGCAATTAGCAACAAGGATTTTATAGCTTGGCTTTAAAGATGGCATAAGCGATGGTATAAGCGATGGTGGGGCTATTAGTGATAGCAGATGGACTATTAGTAATGGCAATTAGCTATCGCTAATAGTCTAAATTCTTCTAGTGTAGTAGCTAGTTTTAGTTCAGTGAGGCAACGGGAATCAATAAAAGTGTCAAGGAATATCAAGTCATATCATCCATCATAAACTTTTAACTCCAAGAATCAATACTACTAACTAGCTCAAAATAATCTAGATCACCAAGCTTTCACTGCACACTTTGATTTAAACCATCAAGACATTTTAGATTCATGAAATAATTTTGATCAAAATATTCCTCTATCTTATAGATGAAAAAGATCTAAAATTTTAAATTTTCATTAAAGCCAAAGATGAACTTTCAATTCTCATCCCAACTTTTGCCTGGGGCATAACCATTTTAATTAACCTCTGAGTCCCAAAATTATATTCAAAACCATTATATAGATTTACTATAATCCAATATAAATCAAATCTTAATTCTCATATCAATTCAATTATATAATTCTAAATCAAAATTCTATAAATAAAATCAATAAGAAAAACCTTCAGATGCTCAACCAAGTTAGGACTTAAATCAAAACATATAAGGAAAATCAAGTCAATCATATTTTCTAAAGTTTCTTCCATGAAGACCTTTGACATTTATCAAAATCTTTCTATAATAATCATGCAAACCTTTCAAAATCAAATTCTCCATGCCATACTAGATTTTATCAAGGATGTCAATAACAAAGGCAAATGAATTCAAAATTAGTTTCTAAACCCAAAATTTTAAATTTACAATTTCATATGTGTCCACAAATCTCAAATGGACATAAATAGGATCTTTAATCTTGATCAAAGATAGCAATCAAAGATTTCATTAATAATCTAGACAATAATGACAAAGGTCCCTTGATCAATTTATACATCTAAATTTTGAATTGAAATTTCATACACACTATATAGTCTCCAATAGACATATATATAAGATCTATCATTTAGATCTAAATATGATAATTAAAACTATTAATGATTCCACCAAGATGAATACTCTATAATCTCATAATCAATTTTATCAATAAGAAATAGACTTCTTTGTAATGTCTCTAACTATATTTATTTCTACATACAAGCTTCATATATGATCACATACCAGTACAAATCTTAAAGAATATTCCAATCAAATATCATAAAACTTAACTTCAAAACTTGAAGCAATATCAAGATATTACTCCCATATCAAATTTAAGCTTGCAATTCACTCAAACTATTAATGATCGAATTAATAATCATAATGCATAATAAAATTTTATGATCAATCCTCTCACAATCACTTTATATCAAAATCTATCTAGTCATAATATGATCCATAGATTATCCTTCATATATCAAATCCTCTGAATCATTATTCCTAGGCAATCTTTTCATGCTTAATTACAAGGCATAGTCAAAAATCATGAAGATAACTTATGTTGCAATTATTATACATCTATATCTTCAAGTCCCTAATGTCTACCCACCTACACTCGTCAATATTTGATTCTACAACTTATGCATTATACATTTATACTTTGATACTATATTAATTATCATGCCTCCAACCTGATATTTGTGAGCTAAGGATTGCAGCAACCACCATATATGTAGGATTTGGTGTGGTGCTCCCAAGCCTTGGGGGGCCACAGGAGGAGCCAAGGTGTTGGCTTCGGAAGCCTAGGACAAGTGTGAGTCCTAGGGCTATGATAGGAGTTGTCTTAGGAAGAAGGCAATGTGTAACCCTACATAGCCTTGAGGTTTAGGTGTAAGAAACTTGAGGAGCTTGGTAGTTGCTTTAGAAATCTGAAACATAAGATGGAGCAAAGGACCAAAGCCAGAAGAAGAATCAGATAAGACAAGGGGCTGACACACAAGCGGGTGGCTCAGATACGTAGTCGAGTCGACTCGAGTTAAGACTGAGTCGACTCGAGGTGTAGTCCAGCTGGCTGTCTCAGATGGACAAAAGATAGGATTCAGGTAAGATAAAGTTGAGCTAGCTAGGCTCCTAATAGAGTCAACTCAATAGTGGTGAATAGAACTGGACAAGGTTTTCTATTTGGGATCTTAAAGCCTGGTCCAATAAGATCTTAAGGATGGCTAATTCATGTATGGGTCAGTTTAGATCTAGAGGATGAGAGCATGGGAGACATGGGTGTATATATGCTTGGTGAGTGCTTTCATCTTTTGGGTTAGTCTAAGAGAGTTTTTCAGCTAGAGTTTAGGTTTATTAGGGCTTATGTAATATAGCAAAAATCCTAAGATATATAAACCTAGGTGTTATAATCTTACAAGAGAGTGGAATCAATATATAGCTTTTCTTCCTAACTCTCTTCTTTATTTGCTCTTTGGTTTCAATGCCAAGCCCTAGGTGTCGCCATCAACTTTTGCTCTTCTTCATATTTTTGGATTAACACCCAGATTCGTGCAAGAGATCGGATCTATGACTATAGTTTCGAGCAACTATGGGCATAATAATTGGTATCAAATCAGTGCCGATTATTCCAACACTTGGTATTAGAGTCCAGTTGAGCATGAAGGAATAAGAAGATCATATTTTAGTAGAGATCAGTAGTGAGGTTTAGATCTAATATTTTCTTCAGACTTCATGAGGAAGTGATCTAAAGGCTACTATCCACCATCCCTAGTCAAGATAATTTTATAGATCTATCTGTTTGCTATTTTTGATTTGGTTTGATCATGGAGAACAGCAACTTGAAGGTAATATTTAAGAAGTTTGATGGAAAGAATAGTTTCATGATGTGAAAGATTAGGATAGAGGATCTGCTGAATCGGATGAGGCTAGATTCGATCTTGGAGGATAGGCTGGAGGAGATGACAAACAAGAAATGAAAGTCCTTGAAGAAAAGGGTTTGTGCCATGATTAGGACTTGTCTAGTAGATGAGGTACTGTATGGCATGATGGAGGAGAAGACACCTAAGGATTTGTGATCGAGGTTACATCAATTGTACATGGGGAAGAACATGTGCAATAAGTTGGTGCTGAAGAAGTAACTATATAGTCTTCAAATGCAGGAATGCGAGAATGTTGTGGGACATATTCAGTGATTCGATTAGATGAGTATGGACTTGCTCAACATTGAAGTGGAGCTCGAAGAGGAGGATAAGAGTTTATTTCTGCTATGTTTGCTATATGAGAGATTTGATCCATTGGTAACTATACTGCTGTATGGTAAGAAGACACTTATGTATGAGGAGATTGTATCAGTGCTAAGGTTCAACGAGTAGCGAGAATGGATGATGAAGAGGAAGGTCTTCCAGGAGGGTCTCGTGGTGTCAAAGAGGCCCAGGCAAAAAAAGAACAAAGGTCGGCAAAGGAACAGTAAGTGGTCCAAGAAGTGCTTCAAGTATGATGAAGTAGGGCACTTTAAGTGAGAATATCTGCTTTGGAAGAAGTGTAATGAAGAATAAAAGTTAGATTCCATCATTTTAGTCACTAAAAGTGAAGAGTTGGAAGAGCTCTTGATGGTTTCGGAAGAGCCCACGGGGTGTAGTGTATTCGAGATAGTTTTGAAGGGATTTGCAGAGTGTGGAGGATCCAAAGGAGCAGTGACTGTGTTCGAGGTGCAGCAGTAGGCTCAGCAGTGCAGCATTGGATGGTTGGCCTCGAGAAACTTTATTATGGAGTCAGCTTCTACAACATCAGAGGGACTTTAATTTTAGATGGAGCATCGGCAGAGGTAGCTTCACAAGTGGAGAGAGTTTAGACAAGAGTTCAGAATGGAGAAGTGCAAGCAAATCAATATCCTAGCACTAATGCTAGAGATGTACAGTTTTGGATGGAGCAGCACATGCGGAAGGATAGGTGAAGTTCTAAGGAGACCATGTCAGGATATGTAGTGGGTGCCAGCATCAGATTGCTACAGATTCTTCATGAAAGTCAAGGATTAATGATACGGCTGCTTAGTAGAAGGATGTCTACAACTACAAGGATGGTGCAGGGTGCAAGCCAAGGTCTTCAATGGTGGAGATGGTCATCTCAAAGATCCTAAAGGGTGTTCAGCAGTTGAAGAAAGATGGTAGTGGCAAGATGTGCATAAGTAGCTGTCAGAGCGTGCATCGATAGTGGGATCATGCAAGGAAATATTGCCAAATGGACCAAGGCTTGGATGCACCAAGGCAAAAGTTGTAGAATTTGGTGTGGTGCTCCTAAGCCTTGGGAGGCCACGGGGGAAGCCAGGGTCTTGGCTCCAAGAGTCTAGGATAGCTGTGAGTCTTAGGGCTAGGACAGGAGTTATCCTATGAAGAAGGTGACATATAGCCCTATACGGGCTCAAGGTTCAGGTGTGAGAATTTTGAGGGACTTGGTAGGTGCTCCAAAAACCTAGGATACATGGTGGAGTAAAGGACCAAATCTAGGATAAGGATCAACCAAGATAAGGGGCTGACATATAGGTGGGCTGGCTCGGATACATAGTCGAGTCGGCTTGGGCTGAGATTGAGCCAATTGGGATGTAGTCGAGCCGACTGTCTCAAGCAGATAGAAGATAGGATTCGGACGAGATGCAGTCGAGCCAACTTGGCTCTTGATAAAGCCAGCTCAATGATGGTGAACAGAACTAGATGGCATTTTCTGTTTGGGGTCTTAAGGCCAAGTCCAATAAGGTCTTAAGTGTGGCTAATTCATGTATAGGTCGGGTTTAGATTTAGGGGATGAGAGCATGGGAGACATGGATGTACATGGGCTCAGTGAGTGCTTTCATGTATTGGATTAGCCTAGGAGAGTGTAGGTTTATTACAGTTCATGTGGTATAGTGGAAATCCTAAGGTATATAAACACAGGTATTGTAATCTTACAAGAGAGTGGAATCAATATACAGCTTTTTTTTCTAACTTTCTTCTCTCTTTTCTCTCTGGTTCTAATGCCAAGCCCTAAGTGCCACGATCAACGTTTGCTCTTTTTCATATTTCTAGATTAACACCCAAGCTTGGGCAAGAGATCGGATCTATGACTGTGGTTCCGAGCAGCTATAGACATAACAATTGGTATCAAATCAGTATCGATTATTCCAACAGTATACTCATAGAAAACTTTCTCCACAAGCATGCAAGACATTTTAAAAATAATATCAATGCATCATAGCAGAATTCATAATAAATTTACTCCAAATTTTAACTAACTAAAATCAACTTTAATCTCTCATAAAATTTCAACAACCTTCAAAAGACCTTACATCAATTAAATCTTGAATAACAAACCTTTAAATCATAACGATAAGTCTATGTCTAAACTTGATTAATACTATTGACTATTATTTCTAACTCACTCCAAAGTATCACTCATGTCTATGATTAAGAATCTGAATTTGATAAATAAAAGAGAGGTGATGAGCTCAAATGCCCAGTAAGTAATGAGTATCTTAATTAGATATTTCAAATATTATCATAAGATATAATATTCAAAAATAATGCCATGAATAAACAAAAGAACATATCTTATGCTTACTTAAATAAATTAGTATTTGCAAATATCACATGCATGTGTAACGATAAATCTGATTCAAATCAAAATACATATAACTCAACAGTCTTTCATTATGACCAATGTTTAATCCCCATTGACAGGGTCCATTGAATATCAATGTTTAACCCCCATTGGTAGTGTCCATTGAGTACTTGCAGCATTTAACTCCAATTAGTTGGGTCCACTAAGTGCTAATATTTAACCTCCACTAGCAGGATCCATTGAGTGCTAACATTTAAATCCTATTGGCAGGGTCCACTGAATACCAACATTTGACCCCCATTGATGGGATCCACTAAAACATAGTTAGGTTGAGAGCATAAATCCGATCCATATTAAAGTACTTATGAAATATAACATACAGATATCATAATTTCATATGTATATTCCATACATTACTATAATAAGGATCTATGGCAGCGTTTACCATGCAGCTATTCGAAAACTGCTATCATAGAGTCTACAATAGCGGTTATCAGTAACCACTGCCTTAGGTCAAATATATAGAAGCGGTTATATATAACCGCTGCCATAGGTTATATATAGCAATGATTACGAATAACCATTTTCTGCCATAGGTCCAATATATGACATCAGTTACTGATAACCACTATAATAGGTTAGACATATGGCAGCAGTTACTTAACCAATTTCATAGCCTCGATCTATAGTAGCAATTTTGAGTGACCGCTATAATTGGTCTGACCTACAGCAGTGGTTATGTATAACCGCTTCACTAAGTAAAACCTATGATAGCGGTTTATTTAACTGCTATGATATATTAAACCTCTAGCAGTAGTTACTTGTAAATGCTACCATAGATCCCGACTATTGTGGTGGTTATCAATAACTACTTTCATAGGTGGATCAATGGTAGTGGTTATTCATAACTACTGCTATATATTCTTTTCATATTTTTTTCTAAATATGGTGTAATTCTAAAATATAATATCCATCTTTACCATTTATTATCTAAATAATTATCATTAGATTGTCTTCACAAAAGATCTTGTCGATCTAATCGCCCTAGATATGTTGATCAATAAAATTTGATTTCATCGACCATGAATGATCGTATATTGATATAATAGATAAAGACTATCGATGGATCCAAAAACTTAGAACGATGATCTCGATGACGTTCATAGCATATTGTCAAAGTTTTACTTCAATTGGGTATCGTTATTATGGTCAATTTAGTATGAAATAATTTAGGCCATTAAATAATAAACAAGTAATCAAAAGGTCAAATAGCATTTGATTATAAGATGATTTTTTAAATAAATAATTTTTGCTATAACTTTAATCATTTTGTATGGTGATGATCATAAAATCCAAATCATTTCTATATGAACCGTTTATGTTAAGCAGATCTTGCAAAAGTACAAGCATAATTACTTAAGAAGTTTAAGAAGGTGTATCAAGCGATGTATAGTTCTGGATCATTCTTAGACGTGCTATTTGAATTTTATGATTACTACCATAAAAATAATTAAAACAATAGTCAAGATCATTTATCTAAAAAATTATCTCATAATCAGATGTTGTTTGGTCTTTTGATCACTCTTTTTTTATTTAATGATCGCAATCATCCCATACTAAATAGACCATGATAATGATGTCTGATTGAAGTGAAACTTTGATAATATGCTATAAATATCATAATCATCATTGCAGAATTTTGGATCCATCAGTCGTCTCCATCTATCAGATCATCATGCCATCGCTCGTGGTTGTCAAAATCAAATTTTATTGATGATGAAGCTAGGGATATCGAATCGAGGTAGCCTTTTGTGATGATACTCTAATGATAATTATTTAGATAATGAATGATGAAGATGGACTTTAAATTTCAAAATTATACCATATTCAAAGAGAAGAGAAAATATTTATATTAAACTATGGTAACGATTTTGGTACTGCTGCAATAGGTCTGCTGTAGTGGTTTTCAGTAACCACTACCACAGGTTTATGACAGCGGTTCAAAAATTGCTAACATAGGTTAGATCATTTTCATGTCCCACGCACCCAACCAACCTCATTTTGGTTTTCCTCTCCCAAGCTCTCTCTCTCTCTCCCTCCTCTCCTCCATCAGCCCTACCTCCCTCTTTTTCGGTCGGCCCTGCCTCCTCTCCTACCTCCTCCATCTTCCTTGGCCAACCCCACCTCCGACCCCACCTCTTCCCTAGTTGGCCATGCCTCCTCTCTCTCTTTTCTTCTCTCCTCTCTTCCTTGGCTCGATCCGCCACCGTGCCCCCTCCCTCTTGTGCTGCCACCACCCCCTCGACCTCCCTTCTCTCTCTTTCTATCTCTCTATCTCTCTCTTCCCACTTTCTTTCTCTCCTCTCTTTCTCTCTATCTCTCTTCTCTCTCTATCTCTCTCTATATCTCACTGTCTTTGTCTATTTCTCGCCCAGGCTACTTCTAGCACAGCCCCCTCCCTCTAGCGCCACCATCGCTGGCAACTCTTGGAGCTCTGTGTGATCCCGCTCCTACAATCATAGGTATAACTTTTTTATTTTATTTTATAGTAATATTTATTCACTATTATTTATAATATTTATAATAATATTTATAATAATTTTATAATATTATTTAAAGAGAATCTCCATCGATGGATTCTAGATCATGTTGGTGGCCATGGGCCATGCCAGTAAATAAGAAAACTCTTGTCGGTTGGTTCTAGACCATGCTGGTGGTTCTGGACCGTGTCGTGCCGGCGGTCTCAGGCTATGCCATGTCGTGTCGATGGTTGTGGGTGACTTTGGGCCATGTCGACTAGTACGAGAATCTCCGTTGGTGGGTTCTGGGCCACATCGGTGGCCATGGACTGTGCCGATCGATAAGAGAATCCTCTTCGGTGGGTGGGTTCTGGGCCATGTCGGTGGCCTTGGACCATGCCGTGCCATATTGGTAGCTTTAGGCCATACCATGTCGGCCAGTTCTGGGCCATGCCATGGATGGTGCTAGTTGGTAAGTTGAAAACACCCACCGACGAGTTTTGAATTGTGTTAGTGGATTTTGGGCTATGCCGATGGATTTTGGGCCACATCGGCAACCTTGGGCCATACTGTGCCGACCAATAAGAGAACCTTCATTGGTGGGTTCTAGGCCATGCCAGCGGATTCTTAACCATCAAATTTTGGGCTATAGCTTGGTAGCTAGATGTCGAGGTGTGGCAGTGGTGGCCACTAGGAAGGCAGCGATTACTACTAGGAGTCGTAGCCTAGTGCTCCATCCTCCATCCTCTGATCATGAGTGGAACTACCACAAAGATACATTTAAGTGATGGTTCATGGGCTATAGAAGCAGAGTTTGAGCTTTATTAATGTTCTCATTTAAACACTTCTAACTCTAATTATGTTCTGGTATAAATATTAGAATTTATTTATGAATGTAATTTATGTTATAAAATTTATTATATAAAAATTTTTAAGGGTACTGCTTATATTTTATTGCTTTTATTTATTGCATTGCATAATGATAGCACTATCAATTGATTAGGGTATATAATCTCTGGCATCCATATATTTATATATTTTTATATGGATGGAAGAATTATATACAATGATCACTTGATTATCTAATTTTGATAATTTAAAAATTATAAATAATTTTATAGATAATTACAGTAATCAAATGATATACTAAGGGTTTTAAATGAAATTTTGGACCACATTTTTCTTTTGTTCTTCCTACATGGGAGAACTAAGAGGAAATGGTACCAAAATTTTTTTAGTCATTGTTGCATATCATTTGATTATTGTAATGAATCTATAGAACTAATATAATTTTTGAATAGGATAGGATCCATCTTTACTTATTATATTGGTTCATGTTCATTAACATTACAGATCATGATGGCACTGAAATGCCATCTAGTTTTCACCCCCACCCCTCAGTGGGCTACGTGGAGCTCTACGTCTAAGTTATAGTCGGAGCATACTCTATCCACCTCTAAATCGGCTTTGACTTTGGCTACTCAGGCACCACCGACATCTACTCCTCTATCGGCATTTGAGCCTCTATCATCAACCATATTTTTGGCACATGCTCTACCACCGATTGTTGCTCCAAAATTGATTTTGATGATTACAAAATATTTGAGAGGATTACTAATAATTTTGGCTTAAAAAAAGATTTATTATATTTTAGAGGCAAAGTCATAATTTTACCAAGTTCTGATTCGAAAGCCTTAAGAGCAAGAATAGAAGATTTATAATCTATTGGAGGTAATTTCATATTTTTTAGATTTATATTTTGAGAAAAAATTAATTTTTAAGAAAAGGACCGACCCCTAGGTTGACCCCTGTCAAAAAGAGCTGATTGGCATGCTATTTTTTTTGGCTGGCACACCAAAGAAGACAACCCTAAGGTCAACCCCAATGCCAGGGTTCAACCCCTATGCCAAGAGTCAACCTCTACTATTTCTGCAAGCCAAAAAATAGAAATGGGGCATTTCTTGACTTTTGCCATAGAGGTCGACCCTTCTTGACTTTTGCCATAGAGGATGACCCCAAGGTCGACCCCTGCGATGGCAAATCTCTACAATGGCTTTTTTTTTATCCATTTAGACTACCTTTAATGTGTATTTAAAGCCCTCCAATGGCTCTAATTCTGCCCAAATTTCTCTCTAATACTTATTGAAGATATATAAGCTCAAAAAGGAGGAAAGAAAAGAAGAGATTCAAGCATTCATTTCAGTCCTAAGCAAAAAGCCCTCTCCAAGCAAAGAAACTTTCATTTTAAGCTCACCAACCCCTCAGATGCTCATTCAAGTCTTCAACAACTTTAAGAAAAATTAGAAAAGCTTCTTCCTTTATTGTGTAAAGAGTTTTTAATGCTTTATTTGCTCATTAAAGAGGCTAACTTTATATTTCATTTTTGTTAACACTTATACTCTATTTTATTATTTTGATTTAAGTTTTGGAGGTTCCAAAACCTAGGAAGATTGATCCAAATCTTGAATCGGATTGTATTGGATTAGTTTGTACTAAAAAAATAAGTGTTCTAGCTTGAGATAGCTAGGATCGGAGGTACTGATGTTGTATTCTTATTGAATATATTTAGTAGATTTGAATTCTCAAGTAGGAGCTTGGAGAGTGGATGTAGGTGCCAAGTTGATATCGAACCACTATAAATCTTACTTATTTATGGTGTGCATGCTCTTTTTTCATTCTTATTTTATTAAATACTTGCTCTCTTACTATTTATCTTTTCACCTCACTTAAATCGCCCATCTCATATAAATTGCATATCATCACATTGACTTTATTATTCTAATTTAGTTTTAAAATTTTAAAAATCTAATTCACCCCCTCCCTCTTGGGTTGCATAGCCGGACAATAAGTGGTATCAGAGCAGGTACTTTGTTATTAGTTGTTGACCTAACCATCAAGAGCCAAAGATCTTAGCAACCCAAAATGGAATCTTTTTTAGTAATGGATATTTTATAGATAGACCCCCATTGTTTGATGGCTCAAATTATACTTATTAAAAATCTAGGATAAAATTATTCATTCAAGCATATGACTAGAATTTATGAAAAATTATAATCAATGGCCTACATACACCCAATGCATCGATTCATGATAAAGAAATGATTCAAATGAATGCTAAAGCAATGAATTTACTTTATTGCTCATTAGACATAAATATTTTTAATGCAATAACTTCATGTAATTCAGTAAATCAAATATGAAAAATTAGAAACTACTTTTGAAGGAGCAAATCAAAGAAAAACATCAAGCTCCCAAGAAGAAAAGAAAACTCACCCCAACTCATGCCTCATGGTGCATGACGATGACAAGAAGAAAAAAGGAAGAAACAAAAGAAAAAAAAAGGATTGATTAAGGAAGAGCAAAGCAAAGAAGAGAAGAATGAGAAAGAGGAGGAATGTATAGCAAGTTGTTGCCTTATGGCTCAAAATGATGAGGTATATCATGAACATTCCTCTAAATTTACTTTTAATCAATTATATAAAGCTTTCAATGAGTTAATGGATGAATATAAGAAGGTAAGGCTATAAAACAAGGAGCTTAGAAAATCCAACTTATCTTTGACTAAAGAGAACAATAAAATTTTGAATGAAAAAGAAGATCTATTGAAAAATATGAAAAATATGGCCAAAAAAAAATCTTGAAATAAATAGAAATTTAATGAAGAAAAAGGAGAATATATTCAAATCTGAAAATTTCTTAGTTAAAGAAAAAGAAAGATTTTTAAAATCTGAAAAATCTATGATTGAAGAAAATCTTAAGTTAACAGAAGAACTTAAAAAACTAAGATTTTCTGCTAAAAAAAGAGTAAATATAAAAAATCTGTTTTAAAAAAAAATATCAAACTAAAGAAAAAAATTAAAAGCTTGAAGTCCATGATTGAAAAATTTATAATTAGATCTCAAAAGCTTCAAGCTATATTAAACAACCAAAAGACTATTTTTGATAAAGATGAAGTTGGCTATAATTTATTAAGAAAATAAAAATTTATCGAAAACATATCCACAAAAGCTTTATTTAAAAATCCTTCAATCAAGTATTTTAAATATAATAAAGTTGGCCATAAAATTTTTGAATGTAATATTAAAAAAAATGGCCAAACTTCTACTAAACAAATTTGGATTCTAAAAGAAACCTTAAATACTAACTCCTATGGATCCAAGATGACTTGGGTATCAAAAATCATTAAGTAATTTTGTAGGTGCACCGAGAATCCAAATGAAATAAAAGAAAGAAGATTTTTATGGATGCCTTAGAAATGAAAAGGGATGTGTATTGATGCATGGTATAATTTAAATCTTTTCTCACATCATACCATCAATGATTGTTAAAGTTATTTTAATTAAATCTATTGACTTTAATATGATTTCATATTATATCTATTTGCTTGAAAATCTTTTCATATATTAGTAAGGTTAGTATGATTGATTGATTTTAATGATTTGAATACTTTGATTTTAAGAGATCAATATGCTCTCCTCAAAGTATCATGTTATGATATGAATTGAAATTATCTTAAAATTCAACATGATATAATAGCTTCCCCACATCATTTCTACAATTGATAAACTAAAATTAAAAGATATTTAATTGGATATAAATGTTTTTGAGTTGCTGAACATACAAGTAAAACTATGTTTGACATTCTTCCATGAAATGCTAAATTATTAAAATTTTAATAAAAGATTTTGTATGAAATAAAGTACTTGAAGGTAAGATATTCAATCATAAAAATTAAATGCTTGATGTATTGAATTACATTGCACATTAGCTCATCCCTAAGAATTTAAAATTTTATAGTTCAACCAAAACTCATAGAGCCTATATCTAGATTTTCTTTTACATGAGTTTCTTGACTTGATAATCTTGCCCCCATGATTGATTATTTCTTGATCCCCTAATTTGACTTGAATATCTTTCTTGATCATTGATTTGATTGCCTATTGATTCTTATTCAACTTGATTAAATTTTCTTAAATCAAAAATTATTTAAACTATTTTCTGCTTCAAGGAGCCAACTCCTAGTTTCATTAGAGTTGACCTCTCTTCAAGAGCCAACTCTTGATTTAGCAAGAGTCGATCTTTCTTTTGGGATTAGTTCTCCTATTTGAAAATATCCTAAGGCTCTATCATTTCATTATCAATTTTCGTGAGCCGTAATTCCTTTCAAACCCCTCTCCTACTAAAATTGGATCTTTTCTCTCCATTTCTATTCTATTCTTGTAGTCCTTGTTCTCCAATGGCATCCTGAAAGCATTTTGTCCAATAAAAGAGAAAATCTAGTTTCCAAGGTGAAAAATGTGTAGATTGAGATAAATATTGATAGCGGATGCATGCTACATATTTAAGATTTATATTTGATCGAGATGATGATTGAGGATATTGAGGATATTAGCTCTCATACTATAGCAGATGATGATGATGAGACTTCTATAGCAGAGCCTATTGCAGTACATATCAGGACAAGGAGCTAATAGAGCAGCATGAACAAATAGAAATAGCTTTACTTTCATAAACCAGCCATCCTGATACTAGCTAATGATTACTTGATAGACTGGATGAGGATGCATTTGTTGAGAGACTTTCCATCAAGATCATAACATTAGTCTATGCAGAGTTTTAGAGGTACATATCAGAAGCACACCAAACGAGATGAGATCAAATTAAGGCATTATCATTGGTCAGAGATGAGTTAGGGAGATTGATTCTAACACTTACTACAGCAAGGAAGGATGTTCGCTATCGAGCCTAGTCATTTGAAGATAGTAGACTACACTCTCCTTCTACCTAGTCTAGACCTACATCTTAGGATTATCCTGATATATACTTGCTTAAGATGTTAGGATTCCTTTCCATAGCTTTAGTGACCCTTTCAATCTATTTTTGGTATTTATATAGGATATAGCTCTCATACATTTTCCATGCTTTCATGATTTTATCTTTGTAATCACCATTGGCTAATCAATGAAAATTTCATCTTTATGAAAATTCAATATGTTTGATATTATTTATTTGACTCAATATGCGCTTTACTTGCAAAACAAAAGGAAAAAAATGATTACTTATTTAAATTAATTAAATCTACCTAATTTGAAAGAAAGAGGGAGAGAATTAAGAAAAGTTAATTTTTCGACACAGGAGGAGAGTTAAGAAAATCAAGTTTTCTAGCATTTATTATGAAAAATAGAAAAACAATAATTTTGAACTGAATAAGAGAAAATATTATTAAAATATTAAAAGTCAAATTATTTTGATCTATTGATGCACTCTTGTTGTTCTAGTTATTTGATTTGCTTTAGAAAAATCATTTCTATTTTACCTTTTATTCAATCATACTTTGCATGATTTGATCCTATCATAATTTTTTTAATAATTAATTAGTATCAAGCTCAATCTTAAAAAATATTTTACTCTAAATAAAATTTTAGATAAATAATATTTGAATCTCATAAAAAATCATTAATAAGTGTTTATTTGTTTCTTGACTTGTTGGTTCACTTATACTTGAGCTTTCATGTGATCATGTTTATTCATGTTTTGCATTGGTATCAAATAATTTGTCCTTAAGTAAAATTTTATAATTAGTATCAAACGGATTTTTTTTCTACCTTGCACTCCATTGCCTTTTTTCGATAAAAAAAAATATTTTATCTTGAATCTGATTTTGCATAGCTTATATGATATCTTTTAAGATAAATTCAGAGAATTTCATATCTTTTCTGAACTAAATTGAGTGATATTTCTTAAGAAAAGAAATATCTGAATTTAAATAGTAAATCTCTCTATGATTTGTTTGTATAGTCTATTGGTAACAATTTAAAATGACTTATTAAAATAATTTGATCTAAACTTAATAGATTCATCCTTTTTGATCAAAAAACTAAAATAATTGATATCAGATTTTATCATCTTGTACTCCATCTTTTGATAAAAAAAGAGAAGGGAGAAAAGAATGCTTTGTCTCAAATCTAAGTTTGCAAAGCCATATTTTAATATGATAATATTTAAGACAAATTGCAAATGTTTGATATCTTTTCTGAACTTAATGTATAATATTTCTTAAGAAGAGAAAGAAATATTTTGTTAAAATATATATATATATAACATTAAAATTGTACTTTCCAAATGAGGAAGAAATATTTCTTAAACTAAATCTTATTCTATTTTTAGTTGAGTTGTGCCGAAAGAAATAATTTTTTAAACTTGAAAAGAAATTACTTATATTGCTTGATTTGTTCATCTTTAATTTAAGTATTTATATATTTTTTGACTTATCGATTCATACTTTGATTAATTTGATTGTGTCATCATTTTTTAATGATCAATAAATATTTTAAAAATATTTTACATCAATTGATCATTTTGAGGTTGTCATGATTGAAGATATCCTACTACAAATATTCCATTTTAAAATCAATGATAGCAAAATTTTTATTAAAAAAATTATTATATCATGATTATGATTGATTATTTGATTGATTATTGATTATTTGAAACTCAATATGCTTACTTTAAAGTAAGTCCAATAGAGAAAAAAAATACTAAAAAAATAATTTGATCTTAAAAGACAACTTAATTGAAAATGCTTTTATTTGCAAAAGTAAAGGAGAGAATTCATTTAAGATGAATTAGTTATAAAATTGGTATCAATCAAATTTGAAAATCTAAGCTTAAAAGTCAAATTAGTATTAGTTAAAGATTAATGTGGTATCAATTAACGGTACTGAACTTGAAAGAAAAAGGAAGAGAATATATTTAAAAATATTATGTCATGAATTTTATAACTATTCACTTTTAAAAATAGGAGGAGAGATATTTGCTGCAAATTGGTATTAAAAGTATCGATATTAATCTTAAATTTTCAATCATTTATCTTATAATTTTTTCAAATTTGTACTTTATTTCATTTGATTTCAAACTCTCAATCAAATGCCTTACCGTCTTTTTAATTTATGCTTTTATGTGTTTATTCAATTTGATTTATTTAATTTAAAGTGATATTAATTTAAAGTAGTATCATATAAATAAATTATTCTCAAATATTGAAACTTGCTTAAAGTGGTATCATTCATATGCTGATTTCATAATTTGATTTATCTGAATATTCTTGACATTCTTGGAGTTGAATTGAATTAAAAACTCTTCTTACTCCTAGAAATAAATTTATAAAATTTTTAATTTATAATGTAAGATCTTTATAAAATTATTTTTAGCTTTGATACTATCTTTCATACTCTTTTGATATATATATTTTCAAAGTTTAATTGACTAAAACTTCTTGAGAAAAGTAAAGAATAAATATTAAAATTGATGTCAATTTTTTTCAGGTTATACTTATTTTATTTAAATATTTTTATTTTTTAAAATTAAATTAAAAATCTAAACTGATGGTATCAAATAGAAATTTGACATCGAATATACTTTACTTAGAATCAAATATATTAAAATATCTTGAAATGCTCTAGCCCTCAATATTAACTTAAAAAGTCTGAATGAAAATTTTTTAGAAAGGGAGAGAATGATGTCAATACAAATTTGGTATCAAACATACTTATTTTCATATTAAATATCTCATGAAATCTAAATTTAATATCCTCTTGAAATTAAATTAAAATTTTTTGAATTTGATATATATATTTTGAATTTCAATTAATTTTGATGATATATTTCAATGATTTGTTTGATACATAAAAAAAAAATGTGTTATGCTTGATTTCTTTATTCAAAACTTTAAAAAGCTCTATTCCTCTTAAAGCTTAAAAAAATATATATTTAAAAATCTAATTATAAAAGTTATAATCATTTAATAAGGAGGAGAGCCTTTGATATTTGAATTCAAGCAAATTTTTGAAAGAAAAGTAATGTTTTAAGCATATTTTAAATCCAAAGATAAGTTTTTGAAAGGGAGATAATTTATTTGACTTTATTTTAAAAATTTGATACATCTCTCATTTGATACGCTCTTATATCTTATTGATTTTGATGATTTTCTTAATCCTTCCCATAAGCTTTTTAATGATTATCAAAAATGGAAAGAGGAATGTTGAGTATATGCTTAATGAATTGATGCTTTCTGCTCAGTCTACATGGATTGAGGAGCTTGAGAGATGTGTCTTAAAATTGACTGGCAGGGTCCTGGATCTTCAAAGGCAAGTATTAGATTTGACCCATCCCTAGCCTCAAGTAGATGTCATAGAGATATCAAATCTTTTTGCCGAGGTAGCCAGACTTCGTGGTGTTCTAGAGGATGGATTTGATTTTCTAAGAAGAGATTTTAGAGATTCTAGTGAGGCTGTTTCCACTTAGATTGGTTCCCTTATGCAGTTCATGTGGAGAGCTTTGGAACATTTGGACACCATTAGGATTGCTCTTCTCGCCCAGCCTATTTCTTCTCAGGCTCCTGGGCCATATCATCCGGTTGCTCGTGCCCGCACCTCTACTTGTGGCCATGGCAGACGTTGTCGTGGTCGAGGACATGCTCTTGACTTTGATCCTGATACTCCTCATCACATTTTAGACTCCTCATCTAATTCTAATGCATCCAGTTGTGACCTCTATTAGATCTAGTTTATTCATCCTTGTGTTAGTTTAGGAACTTGTATCTTTTGGTTGTTTATATGTGTTGATTAAGTCGTGGTTGGTTGTATTTTTTGGATACCCATGACTTCTACATATGTATTGATGACTTATGTGATTTTATGTTCTGACTTCTATATGTTTTGATGACTCTATGTTATAGTTTGTTGTGTATGGAATGTCTATATGATGATATCATTTGGATGAATTAACTATTATGAATGGTTTAAATTTCTATTAAAATATGCTGTGAACACTATCTTGCTTGACCTATAGGATTGGTATGTCTTATTTTCTTCATAAATTCTTGTTTTAATAGGAAAACATATAGCAAAATGTAAGGGGGTGGCTTTTCCTCTTTTTTTTTTTAAATTTCTCAAGATCTTAATTGATGATGTCAAAAAGGGGGAGTAGAGAAACAAAATTGGGCAATAAGGAAAGCAAAATTAAGAAATAAAATTAGGCAATAAACAAAAATAAAATTGACAAAGGCAATAAGTAATTTAATTATCAAGCTATTAATGATGCTACTTACTATTTTTTTATGTATGATAGTCAAATAATTAAATATAATATTCAAGTAAGTGATGTATCATATTCCTCCAAATACTTGAAACTCTTAATCAACACCTCTACATATTTACTTTTGCTTATAATCAAGTATTTTGTCATCATCAAAAAGGAAAATATTGTTGCTCTAAGAATTAATTTTGATGATTACAAAATATTTGAGAGGATTACTAATGATTTTGCTTAAAAAAAGATTTATTGTATTTTAGGAGCAAAATTATAATTTTATCGAGTTCTGATTTGAAAGCCTCAGGAGTAAGAACAGAAGATTTATAATCTATTGAAGATAATTTCATATTTTTTGAATTTATATTTTGAGAAAAAATTAATTTTTAAGAAAAGGATCGATTTCTAGGTAGACCTCTGTCAAAAGGAGCTGATTGGCATACTGTTTCTTTTAGCTGGCATGCCAAAGGGGATGATCCTGAGGTCGATCCCTATGCTAGGGGTCAACCTCTGTTATTTTTGCAAGCCAAAAAATAGAAATGGGATATTTCTTGACTTTTATCATAGAGGTCGACCCCAGGGTTGATCCGAGGTATTTCTTGACTTCTATCATAGAGGTCGACCCTTGTGCAGGGGACGATCCCAGGGTCGACCCCTGGGATAAAAAATTTCTGCAACAACTATTTTTTTATCCATTTTGGTTGCATTTAATGTGCATTTAAAGCCCTTCAACAATTCTAATCCTATCCAGGTTTTTCTCTAATACTTATTGAAGATATATAGGCTCAAAAAGGAGAAAAGAAAAGAAGAGATTCAAGCATTCATTTCAGTCCTAAGTAAAAAACCCTCTTCAAGCAAAGAAGCTTTCATTTCAAGCTTATCAATCCCTTAAATGCTCATTCAAGTCTTCAACAACTTTGAAGGAAATCAAAAAAATATTTTCTTTATTGTGTAAAGAGTTTTTAATATTTTATTTGCTCATTAAAGGGGCTAACTTTGTATTTCATTGTTGTTAACATTCATATTCTATTTTATTAATTTGATTTAAGTTTTGGGAGTTTCAAAACTTGGAAAGGTTGATCCAAACCTTGAATCAGATTATATTGGGTTGACTTATACCCAAAAAATAAGTGTTCTAGCTTGGGATAGCTAGGATCGGAGGTACCGACATTGTATTCTTATTGAATACATTTAGTGAATTTGAATTTCCAAGTAGGAGCTTAGGGATTGGATGTAGATGCAAGGTTGGCACCAAACCACTATAAATCTTGCTTGTTTGTGGTGTGCTTACTCTCTTTCCATCCTTATTTTGTTAAATACTTGCTCTCTTACTATTTATCTTTTTACCTCACTTAAATCACTCATCTAATACAAATTGCATATCATTACATTGACGTTGTTATTCTAATTTAGCTTTAAAATTTTAAAAATCTAATTCACCCCCTCCCCCCCGCATCTTGGGTTGCATAGCCGGGCAAGACCGATGAGTCTCCACTAGCATCCATGCACATCACACGACCCATGGCCAATGAGAGTAGATTTTTATTGTATCAATTATTTATTTATTTATTTATCTATATAGTTATTATACACTCTTATATTTTTGTATAATGTATTTTTATTGAAGGTGCATTATTCAATATGATATTTTATGGTCCCACATGCATGCTGCATGTATGAAATCATCAGCATTAGGTAATGGTGGACTACAATTAGAAGGGCAGGCCTGTTAGGGTGACTTCATGGGAGATACATTTTTTTTGGAGTGCTTGTGAGGCACTCCAACATTATTCCTACTCTGCCCATAGACTAGCGAGTGATGGATGCTGACATCAAGAAGCGAGTATGGAAGGAGATTTTGGTAAGTGTATCTTTATTATATATATGCATGCGATACATTTATACTATGCTTGACTAAAATAATTTCGTAACTGACTTCCGATAATTTTTTGTAGAAGAGGCATGATTTTTAGATCATAAGCAAGCTCAAGATGCCCGTCAGCAAAAGATTGAGCAGTTGTACTAGAACTATAAGATTAAGCTCCATAGAGGGTGGCTCGAGCACCAATAGGATACTCCAGAGGAGCTTGTTCCTTGGATTCAAGATTATTCTCCAAGTTAGCGGGAGGGGATGGTTAGGCATTTGAGGAGCCAGGATTTTCAAGTTTAAATTTTAACTTTTAAATTTTTCAATACACTAACAATTATATTTGAATACTTTTTAAATTCTTGTTATTGAAATACTTATGATTTAAATACTTTTTAGACTGTCTCCCATTAGAACCAGAAGAATTGGATGGCTCAGGAGTACACACATACTCTGGGCAATGAGTCTATGGCCAATCGTGTGCATAGAGAGATAATAAATTCTAAATCTTGCTATACAAATTAAATTGATATTTTTTTATATGTTTCTAATAAGCTTATCGATTATTATAGCTAATGAAAAAGGGGGTGATGTCCACCTATAGCACAATCTATCGATCCAGCCATATAGACAAGAAGGGCAAGTCGATGAACACCGCGATCGAGAGGATTTTTATAAGTATTAAATAGATTAGTATGATTAGTATTATAATATTTCTTATAATATTTTATTTAAATTTGCAACTGTTGGAGTAGTTAGATGCACTCACCGCAAGGGCCCAGACACTACTGGCCCCCATGACCATCTATCTCAGGTCTTGAGGTTTGGGCACTCTAGGAGGATCTAATGCAAGCTGAGATACACACTGACAAGCTATTGGTCTGAGGTGAGTATCTCTTCACATGCTTCTAGAGTTGTCAATTGAGAGCAGCTTGAGGAGAAGTTGGTGCAGGCAACTCAGGATATGAAGTGGGCTACTTAAGTTGAGGAGCACACATCTCAACTATAGAGCATCGTGACCGCTATGGTGATGATGCTCTCCGCATATTTTGGAGATGACTTTATGGGCATTCAGATAATGTTGGCCAGTGTTTTAGCTCTAACCCCTCCAGCTCTAGCTCCAGCTCCTCTAACTCATGCTCCGTCTTCTTTCAGTGATGATGACTTATATTTAGATTTAACAGACTTATGATATATATTTTTAGAAAAATATTACAATAAATTTTATTTAGCAGTAAAATTTGAGTATTTTAGATATATTCTTATGTTAGTTTAGATATAGTCTTGTGTTATATATTCAACTACATTTATTAAATAAAAAAATTAAAAATTAGAAAATTTATATTTTTTATTATTCAAAATTTATGACAGCTATTGACAACCACTACCGGAGGCATGCCATCCACTGTCATAGATCACATGCCAACCGCTATCATAAACTATGCAGTGGTTATAAAACTATTGCATTAAATTTATGGCAGTGGTTATATGCCATGGTTATAAAATCACTACATTAGATCTATGACAGTGGTTATATAACCACTACCATAGATGACCTATAGTAGCGGTTACACAACCACTACCATAGAACCTGTAGTAGCAGTTTAACAATTGCTACTATAATCGGTAAAGTAGTGGTTATATAACCACTGCTATTGAGGCTATTGTAGTGGTTGATGAACCGCTACTATTGACCCTATAGCAGTGGTTGATTAACCATTGCTATATACCACTGCGATAGTTCCACCTATCGCAGTGGTTAGTAAATTATCGCTATACCAATCTATTGCAGCGGTTGTGATAACTGTTGCAACAACTACTGCAATAGACCTACGACAATGACTTCAGCGACAGTGGTTGAATAATCATTGTAGTAGCCTATGGTAGCAATTTTTTAATCTAGGCAACTATTGCGAATCGCTGCCATTGCCCTTCCTTGTAGTAGTGATAAGCAATCAACAAACCATAATATTCCAAAAATCTCAAATTTTCAAATCACTTTCCATTCAAATTCAATTTCATAAATCATGCATAATTCGAAGATAATTATTTGCTTTAAAATAAATTATGACATATCTCAAAAAGATGGTTCATTACTTACTTTTCATAGAATGGTAAACAAATAGACCAATTAACTTAAATGGATTCTTCAGGACCTATTATTAAAAATTATATTTTTGTATTGATTCTAATTTATAACTAAATCAAAATAAAATCTCAAATTAAAAACCCTACTTCAGATCAAACCAAAAATTGGGTGTTCCTTTCAAATTAAATTTCTAGGATAAGATTAAACTAATCATGGAAAATGGACTTCAAATTTTGTTAATCTCAAAAAAATAGAGAGATAATTATGAGCATGGTAGAGAGAGAAAATATTGAAGAAAGAGAAATAAATGAGAGAAAGAAAATAAAGAGAGAAATTAAAGATAGAAGTAAAGAATTATGCCTTACAAGTCTTAAAGGAATATGCCCTCAACCCAATTTATTTTTTCGGGTGTTCTTTGTCTTCCAGACTCATGTAATGACATTTTTAATAAAGATATTTATTTCATCATATGCAGTGTCTTATTATTTATTTAAGATTATGATGAACCCTATAAATTAGGGCTATGGTTTTAGAATTATGATGAGATCATACTAGTGAGACCTAAAATCTTAAAACCCTAATTTAAATATTTCTAGTCGATGGGACACTGAGTTAGGGATCAATGTTTTTTGGTAAGACTAGCACATTCTTTGTATGCTCAAATGAGAGGATGATTGATCTCACAATAACTTGTGTATGACACTAATACAAGAATGAGGGTGCTCATTAGATAATGACTTCACTAAATTGATCTAAATTGAGAATATCTAATGGAGTCTTATCTACATGTCAATAGATGGTTCTCATAGTGGAATTTGTGCATATAATCCTTTGATCTGAAACTACCATAGAATCTTATATATATAAATCCATATTTTGGTTCATACTCATTCATGACTTAGTTATGTATGGAATGATCTGGATATGGTAAATTATATATATGAAGATTGTGAGTAGGTTAACAAGGAATCGATTACTCCTGGTAAGAGGAAATAGCATCCTACCTACTTCAAACAAATAATGATTCAGGAAGACTTTGATCAAAGCATGATAAAAATTAGAAATAGTTTCTAATGTTTCATTAAATGAATCATTATCATAAGATTGAAAGAGAAATGAATATGATATTGGGATTGACATATTTCCATACCCAAAGTCATATTCAGGATGCTGGAAGATCGAAGGATCTAGTTGCATGGTAATTTTCACTAAAGAGTATTTTTGGTATTTCCATCAAAATTTCACATCTTTCGGGTAGTCATGATGTGTTGCTAGACGTCAATCATGTCTTATGGGTTGGATCAAGTTAAAATTTTAATTTGATCATTAAATTAGAAAGTGTTCTAAATTAAGTCAAATTGGGTTTGCTAGTTTTGATCTAAATCAGTTTTGTTGAGTTCTAACCAGATTAGGTCAAATCACACCTTGACTCACTACTGGTAAGATGTGGAACCCAATTGGTCACATACAAAGAGAATTGATTAAGGGTCTAATTAGATTAGACCATATTTGCAAGATGAATATGCTAGCACATATAGCAAACCCTAGCATCAGGATTCGAATTGGATTCGAATCAACTTCCAATTTGGGCTAATTTAGACCCGATTTGAGCCAAATAGGATTTGGTCTTGAGTTGGATTGACCTAGATTGATTGGGTTTCAGATTTAGTGCCACATACCTGCATCCCATGCGTTAGAGAGTCTCTCTATTGTGCGTGGAAAGTATTTCATGCGCAAAGGACTCTTTGGCACATGGAATAAGATGGCGCCTACCTTCTTTGACTTTTTCCATATATTATGTCATGTAATTTTTTCTTAATTGGCATGGATATCAGATATGGGGTGCAGAAGAGTCCTTGTGTAGATGAAAGACTTCTTTTTCCTTTTAAATTATTTTTCCCATGATGTTTTGTTCCCCAAGACCTCTTGCTGCTCAAGACTCCATGTCACCTACTCCTCCTTGATGTCTCTTGGATCAAGTCAAAGTCTCTTGGAACTTTGACTATTCAAAGATTATCTCCATGCCTTCTTGCTGATTAGGCATCTCTTTTTAGAGCCATTAGAGACTTTGACTATTCAAAGATTATCTCCACGCCTTCTTGCTGATTAGGCATCTCATTTTAGAGCCATTAGATGGCCTTGTTTCATGATCTAATGGATGAAAAGGGAGGCACCAAAGATGAAGCATTGCGTCTCTTCGTAAAAACTTGCATAGAATTAGTCCAAGAGTCCTTCTGCTTTAAGGCACCTCTTGGACTAAGTTTATATCTCATTTTTTTATTGATGAGGCATGAGATTGGCTGATGGGGCGTGAGAAATGGATAAGAAAAGGACGTGAGATTTTTGTTGGCATCCTTACGTACATTATAAATAAGGGTGCGCATCAAGAGTCTGGGGTGGTGAATATTATCTTTTTTTTCTTACAAAAATTTTTTTTTGTCTAATTTTCTTTCTTCCTTTCTCTTGTCTAGATCTTGTCCTTATAAGGACAAGAAGTCATCTTAAGACTAAGAGATTAGGAAGGAAAATTAAGAAGATAAAAGAAAGAGAAAGATAGATAAGGAATGGCAAGGAAGGTGACATAAAGGCTTAAGAAGGTCTTGCCCATTTAATTAAAGTTTTTCTTATAAGAATTTTAATTATATAAATTAGAGGTGCTGGTATCTTGGTCAAGTCTCTGTGTGGATCAACATTAAGGGTGAACACGTGGGCACCTGGTGGAACCCCTGACGAACTACTACCGATGATCAGACTCAATTTAGGTTTTAGCGATAAGAGGTATGTTCTAATACTTTCTTTTATATTACAAATGCATGTTATATGATTTAATTGCTAATAAGTTGGTCCTAGGGTTTTGGGTTTGGTTTATTTGATTTCATATTTTTTCTTTGAAATCCATGCTTTCGTCCTATACACCGAATCCTACAGTGGTATCAGAGTGAGCCTTATTAGGTTAAATCATATAATGCTTTGCTTATAAAATAATAGCATAAATGAAAAATATAATATAATATTTTTTTTAGCATGTTTCTATTTATATGATGAGATCATATTCTTTTACTTATCATAATGAGATTATGTTGTATATATATTATTCTATAAAGATTGCCCTGATATAGTGGAAAGTATTCACTATGTAATGATGGTTATCCTAAAACAATTATACATGTTAATAGATATATATATTTTATTATAATTGATGCTATTAGGTATTTAGTTTGATTTAAATTATTATGTACATCGAAACCTTTTAAATCCCTCTTTGAAAAATTATATTAAGTGGTAGTGTAATTAATCCATAGTTGAATCAGTCAGGATGTCTAATTGATCTATCAGTATCTAGGAAAATTGGTTCATGATTGGTAAAGAGAACATGATTTTTTAATTGATTCTATTGTCTGACCTGGCCAAATTTATTGGTGTCTAAGGAAAGCAATGGGGGGACTCTTATTTCTCTTCCATTTATCTGGTCAATTTGATTAATTTAATTCCAAATTGAAATGCTTAATATTATATTCACTACATTAAGGCCTTCCTTCATACTATTTTCTTATTATGTCTAGAACCATATTAGTTCTGTTGTGTAACCACAAGATCTATCATGGGGAAAGATGTAATATTAATCTAGTGCATTGAGATGCTTACAGCATTTTGAATATACTACTTTGTTGTGTAACCACAAAAGTAGTTATATTTCATTTTTGTCTGTATAGAAATGAAGGATTCTACTTAAACTAAAACATTAAAGTTTGTTGTGTTAACACAAGGCTATTAATGTTTTAGAGGCAAAAGTTTTTTGAGAGTTGCATAAAATGCAATTGGAAAGAGTTTCCTACCTTTGAACTTATAACAAGTTTGTTGTGCAACCACAAGACTTTTTATAAGGAATTAGGATCTTATTCTCACTAAGAAAATCAATAAGAGGGTTATGATTTTTAGTGGGAGACATAATTAAATTAAAGTCCTAATTTAATTATGTTTATCATCATGAATTGTCTTGCTTATGTATTATTCTTTATTATGTAGATTAAATGGCTTCTTCACTTTCATTACATTCAATTTTGGATTCAAATAAATTGACTGGTCAAAATTATGTTGACTGGTTGAGAAATCTTAAAATAGTACTCAGTCAAGAAAAACTCTCCTATATTCTTGACACCCCTGATCCTAAGCCATTAGGAAATGATGCCATAGATGAAGATAAGTCCAGACACAAGATGTGGCAAAATAATTTTCTTACTATCAAATGCATCATACTTGCCTCTATGAATAATGAATTACAGAGGCAGCATGATAGCATGGACACTCAATCCATATTGCTCAATCTAAAGGAGCTTTATGGAGAGCATAGTAGGACTGCTAGATATGAGATATCTAAGCAATTATTTCATGCAAGAATGATAGAAGAAACATCCATACAAAATCATGTTTTGATGGTAATTGACCTAATCACTCGATTAAGTGAAATATGTTTTATAATGGATGGAGAGTTAAGTCAGGATTTGATCCTGCAATCACTTTCAGAATCATTTTCTCAGTTTGTCATGAACTATCACATGAACAAACTGAATTCTTCATTGTCTGAGCTGTTAAATATGCTCAAAATAGTAGAAATTTATATCAAGAAAGATAAGGCTCCTCTTCTTCTTGTGGAAGGGATCTCTAAAAAGAAGGTAGGAAAAAAGGATTCAAAGAAAAGGTTGAATCCTAAAAGTGGTATAAATAAGAAAAAAAGGGGAAGAAGGTCTCTAGACAAACGACCTATTTTCACTATGGTAAAGCAGATCATTGGAAGAGAAATTGCAAGGCTTACCTTGCAACCGTGAAGTCTGGTGCAAATAATGCACCAAAAGATATGTATGAGATACATACTATATTATCATTAAATTCTTCCATTTCAAATTCTTGGGTATTAAATACCAGCTGTGGTTTTCATATCTACAAATCTTTGTAGTGACTGCAGAAAATTAAGAATTTGAAGAAAGGTGACTTCAAGCTCTATGATGCTGGAGGAGAATCTATCCAGGTAGAAGCTGTAGGGACAAAAATATTGAAGTTACCTTATGGGAAGATCTTAGAGCTTACAAATTATTATAATATGCCTAAGATCATTAGAAATATTATATCTATACCCTTGTTATTAAAACAAGGTTATAGTCTTAATGTAACGAGCGAAGGTTGCTCGATCAAATATTCTAATGAAATTATTTGTTTTGGCATATTTAGCAATGGTTTGTTGACTCTATGTTTGGATAATAATATATTTCATATTGATGAAAATGGAAAACATTAGAGAGATGACATAAATAATACTTTACTCTGGCATTATCGATTAGGTCATATTAGTGAGGCTAGGATTAACAAGTTATACAAAGAAAAGTTCTTTGATCCTTTTGATTATGAATCATTGGGAACTTGTGAATCATGCCTCATGGGTAAAATGACCAAGATTCCATTTAGTGGACATAGAGAAAGGACAAATGAGTTATTAGGACTTGTACATACGGATGTATGTGGTCCTATGACAACTCAAGCTAGAGGAGGATACTCTTATTTTATTACATTCACTGATGATTTATCTAGGTTTGGATATGTGTATCTTATGAAACACAAATCAGAAGCCTTTGATAAATTTAAAGAGTATCAATGTATGGTCGAAAAATAAATTAGACAATATATAAAAATCCTTCGATCTGATCGGAGAGGAGAATACTTATCTAGTGAGTTTCTTGACTATCTTAAATTTAAAGGAATTCTCTCTGAATGGACCCCTCCTTATACACCATAATTAAATGGTGTAGTCGAAAGAAAAAATCATACCTTATTAGATATGGTACGGTCCATGATGTGCTTCACTGATTTACCTATTTCCTTCTAGGGTCATGCTCTGGAGACTGTAATTTACATCTTGAATAGAGTACCTTCTAAATCTGTATCTAGTACTCCATATGACATATGGAGAAGTAAGAAACCTAATCTTAAGTATCTTAAGATATGGGGTTGTCCAGCTTATGTCAAAAAAAATTTTGGACATAAACTTGATGCTAGATCAGACAGATGTCTATTTATAGGATATCCTAGAAATAGTATAGGATATTTATTCTACCATCCTACTGAACAAAAGGTATTTGTAAGTAGGCATGCCATTTTCATGGAAAAAGAATTTATCCTAGAAAAGGGCAGTGGCAGAAATATTGAACTTAGTGAAGTTCAAGAAAATCAAATAAAAATTTCTCAACCATATAATCATATAAAAGAACCAGAACACATAACTCCTATCTGTAGGTCTAAAAGAATAAGAAATACACCTGTTAGGTATGGATTCATTATTGAGAACAATGAAGCCCAAGTCATTAAGAATGACGAACCTCTGACCTATACGGAAGCAGTCAAAAGTAAGGACTCTTACAAATGGCTGGCTGCCATGCAATCCAAAATAGAATCCATGCACACCAACAAAGTATGGACTTTGGTGGATGCACCAGAGGATATAAATCCTATTGGATGCAAATGGATTTTTAAGAAAAAGATTGGAACTGATGGTCAAATTGAAACCTATAAGGTCAGATTGGTGGCTAAGGGTTTTAGGCAAAAATAATGGATTGATTATGATGAAACATTTTTACCTATTGCCATGCTCAAATCTATTCAGATTATACTTGCTATAGCAGCATACCACGACTATGAAATATGGCAAATGGATGTAAAGACTGCCTTCCTTAATGGTTTCCTTGAGGAGGAAGTCTATATGTCACAGCCAGAAGGATTTGAGTCAAATGAGAGACCAAATCAGGTATGCAAACTTAAGAGATCCATTTATGGATTAAAGCAAGCATCAAGGAGTTGGAACATCCATTTTGATGAAACAATAAAAGAGTTTGGTTTTATCAAGAATGTGGATGAACCATGTGTGTACAAGAAAACTAGTGGGAGAATAATAGTATTCTTGGTTCTGTATGTAGATGACATACTCCTCATTGGGAATGATATCCCAATGTTACAATCAGTCAAATTATGGCTATCAAATAAGTTTTCCATGAAAGATTTGGGAGAAGCATCCTATATACTAGGAATAAAGATCTATAGAGATAGATCTAAGAGGATGCTAGGCTTGTCCCAATCAAGGTACATTGACTTAATACTGAAAAGATTCAGTATGGATGGGAGTAAAAGAGGTTATTTACCCATGAGTCAAGGCATACATCTCTCTAAAAAGATGTCTCCAAAGACATTAGAAGAGAGAAATAGAATGTGTTCTATTCCTTATGCTTCAGTTGTAGGATCAATAATGTATGCCATGTTATGTACAAGGCCTGATGCTACTTATGCTTTAGGCATTGCAAGTAGATTTCAAGCTGAACTAGGAGAGGATCATTGGAAAGTTGTGAAAAATATTTTTAAGTACTTAAGAAGGACTAAAGATATTTTTCTTGTATATGATGGTTCTGATCTTAAACTAGAAGCATATTCTGACTCTAGTTTTCAATCAGACCCAAATGATAGCAAATCCATTTCAGGATATGTCTTTACTCTGAATGGTAGAGCAGTAAGTTGGAAGAGTACTAAGCAGCCAACTGTAGCTGACTCAACCATTGAAGCAGAATACATAGCTGTAAGTGAAGCCGCTAAGGAAGCTGTCTGGATGAAGAAGTTCATCACTGAATTAGGTAATATTCTTGAAATTGAGAATCCAGTACCACTTTACTGTGATAATACTGGAGCTATAGCTCAAGCAAAGAAACCAATGTCTCATCATAAATCCAAACACATTCTAAGACGCTTCCATCTCATTCGAGAAATTATTGAAAGATAAGATGTGGTCATAGAACAAGTGGATACAAAGAACAACATAGCAGACTCATTCACTAAGGCTTTACCACTGCAACTGCTTGATCGCCATCTTGATTGTATGGGATTAAAATAAAAGGGCGATTGGCATTAGTGCAAGTGAAAGATTGAAAGGAATATGCCCTCAAGCCAATTTATTTTTTGGGGTGTTCTTTGTCTTCCAGACTCATGTAATGACATTTTTAATAAAGGCATTTATTTCATCATATGCAGTGTCTTATTATTTATTTAAGATTATGATGAACCCTATAAATTAGGACTATGATTTTAGGATTATGATGAGATCATACTAGTGAGACCTAAAATCTTAAAATCCTAATTTAAATATTCCTAGTCGATGGGACATTGAGTTAGGGATCAATATTTTTTGGTAAGACTAGCACATTCTTTGTATGCTCAAATGAGAGGATGATTGATCTCACAATAACTTATGTATGACACTAATACAAGAATGTGGGTGCTCATTAGAGAATGAGTTCACTGAATTGATCCAAATTGAGAATATCTAATGGAGTCTTATCTACATGTCAATAGATGGTTCTCATAGTGGAATTTGTGCATGTAATCCTTTGACCTGAAACTACCATAGAATCTTATATATATAAATCCATATTTTGGTTCATACTCATTCATGACTTAGTTATGTACGGGATGATCTGGATATGGTAAATTATATATATGAAGATTGTGAGTAGGTTAACAAGGAATCGATTACTCCTGGTAAGTGGAAATAGCATCCTACCTACTTCAAACAAATAATGATTCAGGAAGACTTTGATCAAAGCATGATGAAAATTAGAAATGGTTTCTAATATTTTATTAAATGAATCATTATCATAAGATTGAAAGAGAAATGAATATGATATTGGGATTGACATATTTTCATACCCAGAGTCATATTCAGGATGCAGGAAGATCGAAGGATCTAGTTGCATGGTAATTTTCACAGAAGGATATTTTTGGTATTTCTATCAAAATTTCATATCTTCTGGGTAGTCATAATACGTTGTTAGACATCAATCATGTCTTGTGGGTTCGATGAAGTTAAAATTTTAATTTGATCATTAAATTAAAAAATGTTCTAAATTAAGTCAAATTGGGTTGGCTAGTTTTGACCTAAATCGGTTTGGTTGAGTTCTAACCAGATTAAGTCAAATCACACCCTGACTCACTACTAGTTAGATGTGGATCCCAATGGGTCACACACAAAGAGAATTGATTAAGGGTATAATTAGATTAGACCATGTTTGCAAGATGAATATGCTAGCACATATAGCAAACCCTAGCACCAGGATTCGAATTGGATTCGAATCAGCTTTCGATTTGAGCCAAATAGGATTTGGTCTTGAGCTAGATTAACCTAGATTGATTGGGCTTCAGATTGGGCACCACATACCTGCATCCCATGCATTAGAGAGTCTCTCTCTTATGCGTGGGAAGTATTTCATGCGCAAAGAACTCTTTGGTGCATGGAATAAGATGGCGCCTACCTTCTTTGACTTTTTCCATATATTATGTTGCGTAATTTTTTTTAATTGGCATGGACATCAGATATGGGGCACAGAAGAATCCTTCTACAGATGAAAGACTTCTTTTTCCTTTTAAATTATTTTGCCCATGATGTTTTGTCGCCCAAGACCCATTGCCGCTCAAGACTCCATGTCGCCTACTCCTCCTTGACATCTCTTGGACCAAGTCAAAGTCTCTTGGGACTTTGACTATTCAAAGATTATCTCCACACCTTCTTGCTGGTTAGGCATCCATTTTTAGAGCCATTAGATGGCCTTGTTTCATGATCTAATGGATGAAAAGGGAGGTACCAAAGATGAAGCATTGTGACTCTTCGTAAAAACTTACGTAGAATTAGTCCAAGAGTCCTTCTGCTTTAAGGCACCTCTTGGACTAAGTCTATTTCTCATTTTTTTTATTGATGAGGCATGAGATTGGCTGATGGGGCATGAGAAATGAATAAGGAAAGGGCATGAGATTTTTGTTGGCATCCTTATGTACATTATAAATAAGGGTGCGCATCAAGAGTCTGGGGTGGTGAACATTATCTTTTCTTTCTTACAAGAGTTTCTTTTTGTCCAATTTTCTTTCTTCCTTTCTCTCGTATAGATCTTGTCCTTATAAGGACAAGAAGTTCATCTTAAGACTAAAAGATTAGAAAGGAAAATTAAGAAGACAAAAGAAAGAGAAAGATAGATAAGGAAAGGCAAGGAAGGTGACATAAAGGCTTAAGAAGGTCTTGCCCATTTTTAATTAAAGTTCTTATTATAAGAATTTTAATTATATAAATTAGAGGTGCTGGTGTCTTGGTCAAGTCTCTGTGTGGATCAACATTGGAGGGTGAATACGTGGGCACCTGGTGGAACCCCTGACGAACTACTACTGACGATCAGACTCAATTTAGGGTTTAGCGATAAGAGGTATGTTCTAATACTTTCTTTTATATTACAAATGCATGTTATATGATTTAATTGCTAATAACGTGGTCCTAGGGTTTTGGATTTGGCTTATTTGATTTCATGTTTTCGCTTTGAAATCCATGCTTCCGTCCTGTACATTGAATCCTACAAAGTCAATCATATGTGTAATGTGATGGGACTTTTCTTTGTAAATTTCCAACTCATGTAACGACATTTGTCTTAAAAGCATTTTGATTTATCATTACAGCTGTATCTTGTTGCATTAAGATTATGATAAGTCCAATAGATTGGGACAATAATTTTATGATTATGAAGAGATCATGATAATAAGATATAAAATCCTAAAATTCTAATCTTAAATATTCCTGGTTATAAGAGCATTGAGTCGAGGATCAATGTTTTGGATAAACTGGAACATCCTATGTATGCTCGATAGATAGGATGGCTGATCTCACATACCACTTGTATGAGGATACTAATATAAGGGTGTGGATGCTCATTAGGATATGAGTTCACTGAATTGACCGACAATCAGAGGATATCTAATGGAACCTTACTTTCCTGTCAAAAGATAATTCTCTAAGTGAGAGTTGTGCAAGTGATCCTTAGATCGGAGACCATATAGAATCTTATGCATATGAATCCATATCTTGGTTCATGCCTAGGCAAAACAAAAACTCTTATATGGGATGTTCTAGATATGGCAAATTATGTATGGAGGTTATGAGGAGGTCAACAAGAAATCGATCACTCCTAGTAAGAGAAGATAGTATTCTATGTATTCTCATCTAGATGACTCAAGAAGTCTTTGGCCAAAGCAGGATCAATGATGATTAATGTTTATATATCAGAGTCATCACTGATTGATGGAGAATCGATAAGAATATGTGTTTGGTTTTGACATGATTCCATAACCAAGAATATATTCAGAATAAGGAATGATCGAAGGATTGAAATGCACAGTAACTTGCTGATGAAAGGTATATTTGGTATTTCTACTAAATTTCACTTCTTTTGGATAGCCATAATATATTGCTAGATGTCAATCTTGACTTATAAATTTTATTGAATTAAAATATTTAATTTAATCTCCATTTAGAAAGAGTTCTAATTGTTGAATTTGGCTTAGCTCGATTTAAACCTTAATCGATTAGATATGGCTCTAATCAAATTAGGTCAACTTGTATCTAGATCTACTACTGATTAGATGTGGAACCCAATGGGTCATATATATAAAGGAATTGACCAAGGATCCATTTGATTTGGTTGATTGGATTATTGAATCAACTTAGGTTGCCTGCAACCATGCTAGCACATCCTGCAAACACTAATCTCTTGATCAAATTTGTTTTGATCAAATTATCTTGTTTCTAGCTAGCCTAATTTAGGGAGCATTTGGATCAAGTTTAGCCACCTGGAGGCAGTCCAAATTGGGGCACCTAACCCTTTGTCCATGCCATTTAGCCCTTGTCCCAAGGACTTGGGACTCTTGGCATGTGGATTTTTGTGGGCATGCGCACTTGTGTGTGGAGAAGGAAAAGAGTCCTTCTCACATGGGATTAAGACCCATGTGGTAGCCCACATTACCCTCCACTCTTTGGCACTCATCTCAAAGGATGAGATGGATTTATTTTGATTATTGTTGGGCATGGATAAGGCCTTTGAATTCTTGGCACACCCACAGGCGAGAAGGATCACGCAAAGAGTCGCATGAAGAGTCCTTCTGCTTCAAACAGAAGGAGATTCCACTTATCCCCTTATTTGAATCTCTCCTTTTAGATTCAAATGCCATTTCCACATAGCAATTTGTGGGGCAATCTGAAACCTGTTCGAATGCCATAAGTACCCCTCTTTCTGATATGCACATGGGGAAGGCTGAAATTGACGTATCAACTCTGAAGAGTCTTTCTGCTTGAAGACTCAAATTTATGATACACATATGTGATATGCTTATTTAGGTGGAGCACGGCTTTCCTCTTTGCACCCCTTTTTACCCTATAAATAGCCCATAGGAGATGGGGTTTAGAGATCCAACAAGTTAGGATGTCTTGGTCCAAACAATCCTCTACCTTCTCTTATTAAGACAAGGTCTTTTAAAGAAAGACAAGGAGTCTTCTTTAGGATAAGAGCTTAAGAAGATAATTAGGAAGGACTAATAGAATGCCACAAAGCAATAAAAGAGTTTTTTTGTTTATGAAAAGGAGAAGTCAGGTTCTTGAAGAAACCTGACTAGTGCTAGGGTTTTTGAGTTCTAGGGACTAGAACTCTTGAAGCAAGATTCTTGAAGGGACTTTATCCTTGGTGCTATTCTTGTATGAATTACTATTGGAGGGTAGACATGCATATGACTTGCGGAATTATCTCTTTATGAAATTAGAATTAATGAGGTATGCTTTCTCTTATCTTAAGTTATATTTATTTTTGATTGCTATTGTCAAGGGATCCTAGATTCTAGGGTTTTGATGGTCTAAGTATTCATGACAAATTTTTATAACACAGTTACCTTCTGCTACAAGAAGGTGGAGAGAGAAAATAAACTAGAGAGGAGAGGGAGAGAGAGAAAAGGAGAGAAGGATTTTTTTCTTTTCCTTTTTCTTTTCTCTTCTTTCTTTTCCTCCACAAAATAGAGGACCCATGTCCTCTACTTCACTTTTTTTTTTTAACAGAATAGGGGAAGTCTTCTTCCCCTTATTCCCATAGTTGGGAGGTCTTCCTCCTAGCCCACGATGCTTGTACTAGACAAGCAAGCCACGACAGTGGCTGACAACAAGATTTTGGTGACCGGTGGTGGCAATCCAACTATGGAAAATCAAAAATAAAATATGAGAAAAATAAGGGAATCGAACAACAATTTCTTTTTTTCCATGAAAAATCCCAACACTAATTGGTTAAAATCAAAGCTTTAGCAACTATGGAAGATTGAGGAAAGATGATTGAAGAGATTTACCTATCTTGGATGAGATTTGATCTAATTTTTGACTGCCTAATCAAGATTAACGGATGGTAGATCAAGAAGAAAACAAAAATCGATGAATGGTAAACTTTGATGATTTCTATTGAGAAAAATCAAGGGTTTGAGGGCCTTTAAATAGAGTTTTATTGGAAGGAATTAAAGTTTAATTTCAATGAATTTTCGAGTGGGATTAGGACATTCAATTGGAAGAGAAGTCCTTTGAGAGTTTTGTAATGCCCCATCGTATTTACCTGCATCCTAACAATAATTCAAGCACGTACAATGCACGTGTTGGCCTATTTCATTCCTTTTTTTTGGTAATACTTTAAAGGTCATGATGCATATTACAATCAGCCTGTTGAGTTCTTGGTCTACATCTTAATATTTGATAAAAGGCTGACATCCATCAAACCCCTTATTTTGGCTTGCAAAAGCTATCCCTTTTATATACCAACTACTGCTTAGTCTATATTAGATGAACTTCCAATGCCACATCCCAAATCTAGAACATGATATGGCGATGCTACCATAGGATACCGCCTATGATAACATAGAGCCAACAATAGCTACTTGTATAAAAGTGCCAACTCATACAGAATATCAAACAATCCAAAGTCTACCATCCATTAAAAAAAAAGTGTTAATATAGAGTTTTTGAACCCAAAATTTCAAGTGTTTATTATCTTATAACCTCAAAAATCCATAAAATCATTAGCGAGGTGAAAGCATTCAGTAGCTTCCACTATAAAAAATTAAACTATTAGCAATGATTAATTACCATCACTAATATATATTTTACCATCACTAATACTATTAGCGATGGCATCCCATCGTTAATTGGTGGTTGAAAAAAATCTAGTCGCTAATTTTAGCTGTTAGCAACGGATTCCTTAGCCGTTGCTTCTACTTGTTATTAGTAACAACATTAGCAATGACTAAATTCCATCACTACTTATTTTCTAATTTTAAATTAAAATATTAAAAATAATTAAAAATAATTAGCAATGGCTTTTTTGTCATTAATAACTATTAGTGATGGCTTAAGCCATCACTAATTCCATCGATAATAGTTAATTTTATCTTTTTAAAAAATTTATAATAATATTCTATTATTAGCGATGGCTTTAGCCATCATTAAAACCATTAGAAATAGTTAAATTTATTTTTTAAAAATTATAATAATATTATTTAAAATTTATTTTAATTAATCATAATCAATTCTGGTTCTTAACCTCTATTATAATTAAAATCTAAACATAATATAATAATTATAATAAAAAAATAATTATATTATATTAAAATATAAATTATATTTTTAATATTTAATATTAAAAAATATAATATATCATAATAAAAGAAAATTCGGTCAGATCCTTCTTGTCGTCCTCCTTCTCGTCCTCCTACTCCACTTCAGCAGTTGGTGGATGAGAGCCGGATATCCCAACATCATTGATGAGTATCATTAATTTATTAATAAAAATATTAATTTATTAATTAATTTATATTTATTTTTTAAAAATTAATAATTAATTTATATATATATTTTTAAGAAATTAATATTTTAATTAATTAAAAATAATAAAAATAAAAAAATAAAATATTATTATCAATAAAAAGAGCTTAATTTTTTATCATAACAAAATAAGTTTGGAGCAAATTTGAGCTAAAACAGACAAGATACGAATTTTTAAAGAAAAAAAATAAAATAAAAAAGTAAACGGCTCAATTGGCTCATCCAGCCAAGCCGTCCGAGCCAACTCAGTTATAGAAGCCACTAGCTGATCCATGAAACCAGGCATGGACCGTTAGCTTAGTAACTTTTGGCCAATCATAGCTTGCCACGTGGTGGACCAAGACCATTGAAGGGTCTACAGGAAATTCAACACGACATATAGGGGCAAAATGATAATTTTACATGACTTGCTACATGCTGCTTGGTTGCGGTCTGCGGTGCGGTCGGTCTATGTGGTCCACATGAATAGCAATGGCGCCATCATGTGGTCTAGGTTGATTGCGGTCCAAATCTGATGGCTGAGGTTCTTTCCCATTTTAATTCGAATTTAGCCATCTCGTAGTGCACGATTGGATGGCTATGAGCCCTTCAGGCAATGATCCAATGATCTAGAAAGCTTTCGACTTGGTTAAAACACCCAGAACAAGATCCAATGGCTTTATCTTCTCCAGATCAACTCCATCGAATGGCCAGAATCAAATCCGACCTAATCTGGGCTATTACACCTCCATTTTTGATGATTTTGGGCATGTTTGATCCAGATTTCATAGAACTCAATAGAACATGTCCAAGAGCTATTTTAATCTAATTTGTATCAGGATTTCTTCATATTTTATCGATCAAACTTCTCTATAATCCCATATTGCCTACAAAGAAGATCTCCAATCCTTCTAATATCTATTTAAAGGACTCCAAGCCTCTAAAATCGATTGTCTTTGGTCATAGGAAGGAGTTTGGTAAAGGTTAGAGCTATGCTTGGGTTAGGGGCTATTTCAAGGCAATGGTTGCTGCGAAGAAGAGCTGGCTTCTACGGCATCTCAACACCAATGCCGATCCAAGATCAGAGATCAACTATTTTTAATTTTTTTTCTTTTCTTTTTAAATTTCATGTATTTAAAATTCTAAATTAAGTTTTAATTAATGTAAAATTTATTTTTCTGCTCTTTAAATTTCATGCACTTTATTTTTATTGCAAATTTAATTTTTGCTCTTTATTTTCATTACAAGTAGATGCTAAGATCTAACTAGTAGATCTTAGTATCAAGTTTAAATTTCTGCACATTTTAATTTCTGCTTATAATTCTACTTTTCAACTTCAAATTTTACTTTCAAATTTTTTTTTTTATAAAAACCAAAGATTTCAAAACTAAAACACAGTCGTCTCTGTAGATTCGACTCGACTCACTACTTACTATCTATTTTAAAATTATTTAAGAAGTCAAAATTAAACTAATAAACACGGTGTCTTAACAACAACATCGTGCTCTTATCAAAGTTTTTGGTGCCATTACCGATGATGGCATGAAAATTTATTTCTTTTGATTTATTTAATTTTTTTATAAATTAATTATAAATAAATTTTATATATTTTTTAAATTTTTTGTAAATAGTTTCTTACTAACTTTTCTTCTTTATTTTGTAGATAAAAAAAAGTGAAGAAAAAAAAGAACAAAAAGGTTAGGGCAAGGAGGTAGCTTCTAGTCTTATTTAATGAGATCAATCCTAAATTCTAGATATTTTTAAATATTATTTATTTTATTTTTAAATTAATTAAAAATTATCCATTTAAATCTAATTAAAAGTTTCATATCAAGATTAGAAATTCTAACTACTTAGAGCATTCATCACATTAATTTTAATTTTATTTTTATTTTTTTGATGATCACTGGAGATAAGAAAGCTTCTCAAGTTCAATTAAGATTCATGCATCTAATTTAATTGCATGGAATCCCTTGGTTGAAAAATTCTTTGTGCATATTCATATTAAACCAAATTAAGGGTATAATCCATTTAACAAGATAAAGTAAGGATTTGATCATCCTTTCTTAACCCACAAACAACCAATCAACGTCCTACATTGACCTAAGCCTTTAATTTTAAAATCAATTAGACATCGGTCCTAGGAACTCAAGCTCAATAGGATAAGAAATTCTAAAAGTTAGATCGGATTAAGATTAGTTAGTTTGACTGGTGTCTAAGGTAAGTGGTTCAGAGATGACTGGGCCTGAAGGAAGGTAGTTTATAATTGGTTCCTTTAGCTTACCTAGCCAAGCATAATAGGTGTCTAAGGCAAGCAATGGGGAACTTCCACCAACCTTACACATATCTGATCAATTGATTGGCTGATCATAAACTTGGAGGACTTGAAGATGACCTTGATAGTTAGGAGCTGTCTAGATTTAGGATAATTCTTAGTTAAGATTATTTGCCTAACTTGATTGCTAACCAATTAAAATCTAATTAAAACTAATCCTCTCTCTCTTCTTAGCTCTATGACTGCTTAACACCTCTTCTTTAGAACTTTTCTTTCTTGCTTCCCCTTTTCTCCTTTTTTCAAAAAATAAATTAAAATAAATTTAAAATAATTAATAATAAAATAATAAAAATAATTAAAATAAATAAATATTATAAAAAATATATAAATAATTAATAATAAAATAATAAATTAAATTATAACAAAATAATAAAATCATTAAAAACTCATTAATTTTTTTAAAAATAAAATAATAAAATAATAAAAATAATAAAATAATAATAAATAAAAAATCTAAAAAATTCTAAAAAAATTTTAAAAAATAAAATAATAATATAAAAATTAAAAAAATTATAATTTTTTTAAAAAATAATAAAATAATTAAAAAAAATTAAAAAAAATCTAAAAAATTCTAACGTTAGGATTGTTGTAGTATATGCACGATAAGAAATCACTTTTTCTAACCTAATTGAACCTAATTATAAAAGTAAATGGCTTAATCATATTAAATCCAATAACCAAATGGCTGAAAAATTTAGAGAACCACCTAGGTAGATGAAGAAATATTTTATTTCTTTCATCTATAATCTATCGACTTGGATCCAGTTACCTGATATCCATGCTACCCACTATGAGATTAAGCCAACCACAATCATAAGCATCTGGATGAGTTTTTAGAAATTTGCTCTATAGTGAGAATTCAAAATTTAATTGAGGATGCCCTTAAACTAATTTTATTTTTTTACATTAAAAGACAAAGCCAAGTACTAGCTTGGCATAATAGGGAGACCAAATAAAACTTAGATTGAATTACAAAATAAATTTCTTAAAAAATTTTATCACATAGACCAAACCAACACCATGAGCTGAGCTATCGTTAGATTTGCTCAGCTTCCAAGGGAACAAATTCTCGAGTCATGAAAGAGACTTAAGAAACTTATTAGAAAATGCCCATACTATGGTCTGTCTAAGTGACAAATAGTATGAGAATTTAGGACACTAATTTAGATAATTGGTGGATGCATCTTGTGGAGGTGCATTCATGAATAAAAGTGAGGATGAAGCCTATACCTTATTTGAAATCTTGAGTGAAAACTCAATCAACCATGCTTCGTTATCTTTCTACCAAACCTCGGTAGGGATCCATGAATTTAAATATCTAGAATCTAGTCCTAAGGTTGATTTGAATCTGATAAATAAAATAAACCTTCTTGCCCAGAAATTAGACCAACTCCTAATCCTTGGTCAATAATCTCCTGCATAATTTACATCATCCTCTAATTATTAGGAGATTTGTTCAATCTATGCTAGTCCAACCTATCTTGTGAGTGAATGTCCCATGGCTGCATAGTTTTCGTCTTTTATCCAAGAACAAATTTAAGCTACACAAGGCTACTCCAAGCCAGTTAATGATCCTTTTTCAAATTCATATAACCTAGATTGGAGGAACCACTCTAATTTTTCTTACATACCTCAACAAACTCAAGCTCGGATCCAATATCAAAATCATGCCTATAATTATGGTCAGCCTAGTCAGTCCATCCAACCATTCTATTATAATCAACCATTATACCCATTTTCTCAGTAGACCAATCTAGCTAACGATAGATGTAACCAACTTCAACAATTGATTCTGACTCAACAGCAATCTATCGTCAGGCTAGAGGCCTAAATAGGATAATTAGCTGAGTCTAATATGAGGAGAGAACTAGATCAATTACCGAGCCAATCGATTCTTATAAACAACTCACCCATTATCCACCAACCGTCTGGATTTAATTATCAATCTAATATTCCATCTAAGAATCTCTAATTTGGGAATGCCAATGTAATTTTTAAATTTAAAAGTTATAGAATTCTTATTGACACATACCAAGATCAGGTGAGAGAGGCTAGTACTGATGCTAGCCAAAATGAAAATACAGAGAAACAGGTTAGTATTGATGCTAACCATATAGAAGAATCTGAGCTCACAACTAGCACTGATGCTGGTTCTAGTTTAAATGAGACAGATGAAGGAGAGAAGAGAATAGATGATTTACCTAAGATTTATAAATCTAAAGTCCTAAAATCCAGTTCTTCTTATAAAAACTAAGAGGCATGTAATGAAAAGCCAACATAGTTGTTTAAACAAGATCATATTAATTTACCTCCATAATTAAAGCCACCTTTAGACCACCTTCAAGTACCCATTGAGTCAAATTTATCTACTAATCCAAAAAATCAGTATATAAGTATTCTAGAAGAACAAATAGAAGAAATTCTTAATAAACAAGGGTTTGAGAATGGGATCACAAACTATATCCCCAAAATTAACAATGAATATATCAATAAAGGGATTACAAACTATCTTCCTATAATTGGCAATCCAAAATCATTAAAATTTGTCAATCCAATATTTGACACAGGATAGTTAAGCTGTCATGTGTCTAGCTGAAGACAGTAAACTTAGCACTTGTTGGGAGGCAACCCAATATTTAGTTTTCTTTCATTTAATTTATCCTTTTAGTTTATTTTTTTTAGGATATTTTGAATAAAGTTGGAGGAAGAGTCAAATTTTAAAAGGCATGTGCTGGACCACGAACACATTAAGTTAGGTGTATTCTTTCATATTCTTTATTACATCTTTTATTTTTTTTTCCTATTGAGGTCAATGTCGATTAAGTTAGAGGGGAGAATAATAAAAATTTTTAAAATTTTAAAATCCTCGAAGAAGTTAGTATTTAGCATTTAGACATCCGATTATGCTTAAGAACGAAGTTGAACTAAGCACTTTTAAAAGAAAATTGATGTGTAGATTAGAGAATTTGTGAGATATTGAGGGACCAAGTATTAAGAAAATCCAATTATTGGGGGTAAAATGGCCCCTGCCGAAGTTCTTGCCCAAACTCCTTGGTTACCAACCTCCTCCCTATTGGGATTCTCAAGCTCCTTAGTGATTAGTTCATGCTGCAGAACCTCCCAAAGGTGCATAGAAGTTCGACAATACGATCTTAAATGGTGAAGGAGAATTACTATTATTCTGACCTTTTCTTTTAGTTAGAAGTGAATAATAGGATTAGGATCCAATCGCATGCCCTTCCCAGACGACCTCCTCCAGTCACACCCCCTCGAATGACCTCCTCCAGTTGCATGCCCCTCGAATGACCTCCTTCAGTCACACCCCCCTGGATGACCTCCTCCAGTCGTACTTACTCCGAATGATCTTCTTCTAGGTGATCTCATTATGAACGAACTTCTCTCAGTCACCAGGCGAGCTCCCTTCGGTCGACCTCCTTCCAGTCGATCTTGCTCTAGTTGCCTAAAAGAATCTCGTCGTCTACATGAATCCGACTACCAACTCAATACAGACTGATCCATATGTGGACGACCTTAAAGGAGTCCAAACTTCTCTGAAACTGTTGTGACTTGAAGCTCTTCACCGCCCGCATCCACTCCATCCGAACTTCGATTATCGACACTCGATGAACTTGCAAGTCATGATAATGAACACTACTCTCGGCTAGCTTGTCACGATAATGGACACTATCCTCCATAATAAACTTCACGTGGCCCCAAATGATTTATTGTGGCTATCATCATCAATTTATTGCAAGCTCCATCTATATAAAAGAATCCTCCAGATACGTTTCCTCCCTAAGCTCTCTTCTCCCTTCCATTACTCTACCTCTTTTTATCCTGAGCACTCCATTCCAGTTGGCCGAAAAACTAATTTGAGCATCAGAGGATCCTATCAGAGCCACCCACCTTTGGTTTGGACTTTATTTTGTAGGTCCAGTTGGTGGCCTCATCTTCTCCAGTCCAGCCATCTCCAGCATCCTCATGAATTTTCGCACCAACAAGATTAACGCTAGAGAAAGAGCTTTCTGAGCCCTTATTCTAAAAGAAATGTTTTGTCGATCTTATTTATCTTCTCCTTTTGATCCTTCAAAATTTATCTCTGTTTGATCACTTTTTCTTCAAAAATGCCTCCAAAGAAGACAACCATCCGGTGGTCTACTGCCTCCACCATCAGATCCAAACTAGATCCATCCATTTCGGCTCTGTCATCCACTCCCTTGCCTCCTCCGCCAACGGCCATGGTGGATTTAAAGCAGTTCAACCTGCTAATGCAGTAGGTTCAAGGCCTCACCGAAATGATGTAGGCCATACAATAGCCTCCAACAGCGACCCGACCAGAAAACCCCCAACCAAAGCCTCAAGAATCAAAGCTAAGAAGGGTGACCTAGGTCAGCAGGCTCGTCTCCTCCAGGAAGGGAAAGTAGAGAGCAGGGAGTCCTTGTTTCAATCATGATTCTTCTATAAAGGAGACTTTTCCTATCTACAGTCGATGGCTCTTGGGATCCATGGTCGAGATGATACCCTCGACCAAAAGCTTTAGGACATGGACCCATGGATTGAGGAGCTCCACCATGTCGTCCCAAATTACCATGATGATATTTGCATCGATCCTTCCTTCTCTGCCAAAATCATGCAAGAACCTATCCCATCGAACTTCAAGCTCCCCTAGCTCAAGACCTACGATGGGACCTCTAATCTGGTCGACCATCTAGAAGCCTTCCAGATAATAATGCTGCTTCATAGCATATCGGACACCATCCTGTGCCAAGCTTTTCCATACACTTTAAAAGAAGCAGTGAGAAACTAGTACTCGAGCCTTAAGTTAGGTACAATCTTTTCTTTTAATCAGATGAGCTATCAGTTTGTGGCTCATTTCATAAGTAGCCGACATCCAAGACAAGGTTTGGATTTTCTTATTAACGTAAAGTAAAAAGAGGGAGAGTCCATTTGAGCCAACGTTAGTCACTTTAACACTACTGCATTGGAGGTCTAGAACTTGGACCAATCGATAGCCATGACCGCACTGAAGGGCAGCCTTCAGAAGAATGATCTTCTATCTTCCTTGGAAAGAAAGTACCTCAGAAATTTTGCTAATATGTTAGCTTGAGCTAAAGATTATGCTCGGATGGAGGAGGCCTTCAAGTTGAAGGATGACGAGGCCATAAGAGAGTGGCAAGTGATCGAACCCAGTAAGCCTGCATTCGAAAGAAAGCCAGGTGATGCTCGATCGTACTCTCGAACTCCTTTTGAGCATAGATGAGCCCAAACTCCTCCTCAAGCTCATCGATAGGGATGCCTAGATCGGAGGACTCAATGAAACTCTCTCCCTAGAAGATTCAACAACTATGCTCCCTTGAATGCCTCAAAAATGTAGGTGCTAATGAAGATAACGGAGCAATTAGCAAAATCAGAGAAGATGCGGACTCATCCGGCCAAGCGCAACCCCAATAAGTACTACCTCTACCATCATAACCATGGTCATGATATTGAAGAATGCATCCAGCTTCAGGACAAGATTGAAGTGTTGATCAGAAGAGGTCGACTGGATCGGTTCAACAGGCACCATCCGAAAAGGAGAGAAGATCGTCTAAGAGCCTCACCACAATCTAAACCATCTCGACGGGATGAGCCCCAAGAAGGTCGGCCCCCTCTTAGAGTCATCAACACTATTATTGGGGGACGTCAGTGAGGGAAAGCCAGCAGGTTAGTAGAGCCGGTAAGGAGGTAGCAGACTGAAGAATCTATCATCTTCATTGAAGAAGATGCCCAAGAAGTTTAGCTTATACACAATGACATGGTTGTAGTTACTTTAAATATTACTGATTATGATGTACGCTGTATTTTAATTGATAATTGAAGCTCTGCTGATATTTTATTTTATAATACTTTTTCCAAAATGTCCATATCTGATGATAGGATAGGTCTAATAAATTTTTCGTTGGTAGGATTCATAGGTGATGCAGTGCTAGTGGAAGGAATAATAATATTGCCTATGATAGTTGACCGATATCCAAAGCAATCTACAGCATAAGACAACTTTTTGGTAGTCAAAGCCCCTTCTGCCTACAATGCTGTTGCCCATAGGTAGCAACCCAAGAGGAGGGGGGGTGAATTATGTTCTTATAAAAGCTTTGGCCAAATTTAACTCTAAGCAATTATGTGCTTTGATTTTAATCTAAGTGGTGAGGACGAGATGTATATAATACGAATAGCCAAATTAAGATAACAAAATCAAACTACAAAGGTAAAGTAAGAATTATAAGCATGTAAAGTAATAGAGAGATAGAGGAAAAAAGCACAACACAAACACACAAAGATTTATAGTGGTTCGGAGCAACCCGCTCCTACGTCTACTCTCCAAGCTTCCCTTGAGAATTCCACTATAATATACCCATGATTATAGTGTGTTTGTTTTCTCAGGCTCACAAACAAACCTAGTTGATTTTTACAGGAGCACCAACCAAAACCTAACACCATTAGTTTTTCAAGTTTACTGACAACACAGTTGGTTTTTTGGGATCACCAACTAAAACCTACAATGTCCAATTTCAGACTTGGATGGGCCTAAACCCTAAGTTTCTTTCCCCCAAAGAAACTTGTAAAGAAATTAAAAAATACAAGTAAAGTTTCAGCATAATACAAAAAATAGAGTATAAGCTCTTTTAAATCCTAAAGAACAAGCCAATAATGTGCTCGATTGAAGCTTATCTTTTCTTCAAATTGTGCTTGAGAGGATGTGGAAGATGTTGGAGAAGATTTCTTTGAAGGCTCGTTGAAATCTGTGCACAACACTTTTCTCTTTTTCCTTTTCTTTGGATATTCTATGTTCCTCACAAAATCTAAAAGATTCTCTCTCTAAATCCCTTAATCTCTTTCTTCTCTTTGTTCAATTGATTCTCTACCTTTAAATATCTTTAGAGAAGGTTGGAGTGAGAGTTCTTAGCTGTTGAAAGCTCTAAAATAGTCGTTGGGGTCGAAAAATAGCTGTTGGAAAACTATCCGTTGAAGGCTGTCTGTGTAGATTGAGACCTCTCAATTTTTCACGAAACCTCTCGTCAGGTTTCAAGACCTTTCAGTTTTTCATGAGATGACTCATCAGAACCATAAGATCTCTCGAGAATTCCATGAGATCTCTCGAGAATCCTGCAAGACCTCTCGCTCTCAGTGCACAGAAACTAAGTTTCTATCTCTTGAGATCGAGATGTCTCAAGTTCAACTCGAGACCTCTCGAGACTATGCCAGAATACTATTTCATTATGCCAGACCACTCGAGAGCTCTCAAAAAAAATTCGAGACATCTTGAAAAATTCTGACTTTATTTTTCTTCAATGTTTGACCTTCCAAACTTGAGTTTCTTAGCCCCAAACTTTTTTAAATATAACTGCTTCCTTCAATTTTAATTTCTCTTCTTCCAATCATACTTTCTTCATACCAAGCCATCCAAATATGTATGAATTTACTCTTTTAAGTATTTTGGCATGGCATCTTGAGAGAATTTATTCTTGAGATAAGTTCTTCATTTTGGATACTTGAAAAATCCTACACATGTTCTTGAAACACATGATTAGATACATAATATACTCAATATTTTGGAATCATCAAAATCAATATTAGGGTCAATAATCTCCCCCTTTTTGATGATGACAAAATCTTGAGTATATGCATAATAAAAGAAAATAATGTATTTCTATTCATTTTGCTAAAAAGTATCATGAAGTATAGATTAAATACATGAATGAGTATTTCATGAATGTTCTCAATTATTATTTTGGTTCATTGCACATATTTCATATACTCATAAAAAAAATATTTTAATTCATATCAGTGAGTATTAAGTTTTTATTTCAAGCATTAATACAATTCATTGAGTTTCTTCAAGCATATACTCAACATTCCACTCTCCCTTTTTGACAGCATCAAAAAGTACATGGGAAAGAAATAAAAAATAATCATCAAAATCAATAATATGATTGTATCAAAGTAAGAATTGCATTAAGTTCAAAAAATTAATTTATATGAGTCATCAAAATCAGCATCAACGCATTAAATTGAGAGATATATTAAATTCATGAAATTAATTTAAATGAATCATCTTCCTTTTAAAAATTTATTATTTGACTGAAAATAAGTTTTAAATATTTATTTTAATTTTAGAAATTAGCTTAAATTTAAATATTATATGCTTTTCCTCTTTTTGAATGAATATGATCTTTATTCAGATTTTCAAATATGTAATTTTAAGTTCTAAGAGGAATAGAGCTTTCCAAAATATTTAAATATAAAATCAAGCATAATATATACTTTAATATTCTAACTTTTCTTTTGTTAAGAAATTTTGGTCAATTAGGCTTAGAAAAGATATGTATCAAAAATGTATCGAGCAAAGTAAAATAAACAGTATCAAAGCATAAGATAGTCATATTTTCAAATTCATTACTTTGAGTAAAATATTATTTTAAAATAAATAATTCATAAGAATTTTGCAATGCATATGAGAAATTTAGGATCAAATTTAAATTGTTAAATGGGTTTTAAAATTTATTCCTTGGAGTAAGAATATGTTTTCAAATTAGTCAAAATTTTTTTAATCAAATCAAGTTAGAAAATATCTCTCCCCCTATTTTTCATACTTATAGCAAGATTAATTTATTTTTCAACTTTTTTCCTTTTTTATTTCAAATCAAGCAAATTCAACATGAATTTAACCACTAAATTTAGATTTTTAAAATATAAAATATATTTTTAATTTCAAAGACCTTTTTTATTAAATGATTACTTCTTCTTTAATATTTTCTCCTCCTTACTTTAACAAATAGAGTCATTTCTTTGAAAGATTTTTTTGATATCAATTAAACTAAGTTTTAGATCAAATCATAATTTTCTTGGTTCGATACCATCTAAAGATTAATTTGCAAATTCAGCTTGATACCAATGATTTTAGTTTTGAATTAAATCAAGATGAATTGATTCAAATTAAATAGTTTAATGATTTAGAATGATAAATTAATTTGAATTGATATCAGGAAATTAGTTAAGACAAATCATAAAAAAATTTTCAATCATTCTTCAAAAAGATCATCTCTTTCTTTTCTTAAGAATTATCAAGCAATTATAGGTTCAGAAAAGGTATGTATTTTTGAATTTATTTCAATTGATATCATATCAAACATATAGCTGTACAAAATCAGATTTGAGACAAAGACATTTTCTCTTTTTGCCAAAAGATAAATCAATCAAATACATGATAAATAGTGAGCTATTTGATATGAATTAATTAAAATTAAAGTTCTCTATGAATATTTAGCAATTTGAAATATTCATATCTAATAAAATTTTTTAATTTAAATTTATTAATTATAAAATTAATATGAGGAGACTTAAAATATTATGCTGAATTTTAAAATAAATTATTTTATCCAAAGAATGATATATAGAGGAGAGCATATTAATCTTTAAAATCAAAGCATTCAAATTATTGTAAGCATCAAAATCAATCATACTTATCAAAACATGAAAGGAGTTATCATATGCATACATATTAACAAATCATTAAAGTTAATACATCAAACTTTCAATTAATAGAGTATGATCATTTTAAGCAATGATAAATCATCAAAATCAATCAAACATACTTAATAATTATGCTAATTAATAATCAAAATATATTTAGCAAATAAAGATGGCATGGTGTGAGAATAGTTTAGATTTTATCAAATAGCATCATCCATCTATTTTCATTTCCAAGGTATCCATAAAAATTTTCTTCTTTTAGCTTCATTGGATCCTTGGTATACCTGCAAAATTACTTCATAATTTCTAGTACCCAAGTTTTCTTGGATCCATTGAAGTTAGTGCTCAAGGTTCCTTTTGAAACCCAAATTTATCTAACCATAGTTTGGCCAATTCTTTTAAAATTGCATTCAAAAATTTTTTGGCCAATTTTATTGCATTTAAAGCATTTAATTGAATGATTTTCAGTTGAAGCTTTTTCAAACATATTCTTAACAAATTTTTATTTTCTTAAGTGATTAAAGGCAATTCTAGTCTTATCAAAAGTAGTCTTTTGATTATTTGAGCTTGCTTGAAGCTTTTGAGACCAAATAGTAAATTTATCGAGCATAGACTTCAAGTTTTAAATCCCTTTCTTTAGTTTTTCATTTTCTTCCATAAGACATTTTTCAGATTTTGATAATTTTTTGTTTTCTTCAAACAAAGATTTCTTTTTCCTTCAATAATTCATTTTTTTCAATCACACTCTTATTATTTTCTTTCACGAAATCCTCTTTTTCAATTAAGAGTTTGTTCTTATCTTTAACTAATGATTTTTCAGATTTGAGAAGTTCTTCCTTTTCTTTAGCTAAAGCATTTTTTTCTCTTAAGATATCTTTTTTTTCATTCAATAGATTACTCTTTTCATCATCCAAAAGAAGATTAGATCTTTTAAGCTCTATATTTTTCAGCCTTAGTTTTTTGTATTCATCCATTATATCATTAAAGGCTTCAAACAATTCATCAAATGTAAATTGAGAAGAATTTTCTGAATTTACCTCATCTTCATTGGTCATGAGGCAAATATTTGTAGCATTTTCTTCCACTTTCTCATTTTTCTTTTCCTTACTTTGCTCCCCCTTAATTGATCCATTCTTCTTCTTTTGTTTCTTCTTCTTTTCTTCTTTTCATCCTCACGAGACATAAGACATAGGTTGGGGTGAGCTTCTTTTTCTTCTTGGAAGCTTGATTTTTCTATTTGATTTGCTCTCTCATAAATTCTTTCCAATTTCTTCCATACATGTTTTGCTGAAATACATGAAGAAATTGCACTAAATATATTTAACTCTAAGAAGCAATAAAGCATATTCATGGCCTTAGCATTAAGTTGGGCCATTTCTTTATCATGCTCTTTCAATGCTTTGGGGATGTGTGAGCCATCAATTATAATCTTCCATAGGTTATAATCATGTGCTTGTATAAAGATGCACATGTGTGCTTTTCAATAACTATAATGTGAGCCATTAAAAGATGGAGGTCCATCTATAGAATATCCTTCAATAAACAAAGACTCTATTTGGGTTGCCATAATCTTTAGCTCTAGATGGTTAGGTCAATAATCAATAATAGAGCACCTGCTCTGATACCAATTATTGTCCAGAGGTAGCAACCCAAGGGGGGGTGAATTGGGTTCTTAAAAAAGCTTTGGCCAAGTTTAACTCTAAGCAATTATGTGCGTTGATTTTAATCTAAGTGGTAAGGATGAGATGTATATAATATGAGCAACGAAATTAAGATAGCAAAATCAAACTATGAAAGTAAAGTAAGAATTATAAGCATGCAAAGTATATAGAGAGATAGAAGAAAAAAGTATAACACAAACACACAAAGATTTATAGTGGTTCGAAGCAACCCACTCCTACGTCCACTCTCCAAGCTTTCCTTAAAAATTTTACTATAATCTATTCTTGATTACAGTGTGTTTGTTTTCCTATGCTCACAAACAAACCTAGTTGGTTTTCATAGGAGCACCAACCAAAACCTAACACCATTAGTTTTTCGGGTTTACTAACAGTCTAGTTGATTTTTTGGGATCACCAACCAAAACTTACAATGTCCAATTCTGGGCTTGGACTGGCCTAAACCTCATGTTTCTTTCTCCTAAAGAAATTTGTAAAGAAATCAAAAAATACAAGTAAAGTTTCAGCATAATATAAAAATTAGAGTATAAGCTCTTTTAAATCCTAAAGAACAAGCCGATAATGTGCTTGATTGAAGCTTGGCTTTTTTTTAAATTATGCTTGAGAGGATGTGAAAGATGTTGAAGAAGATTGCTTTGAAGGCTCGCTAAAATCTGTGCATAACACTCCTCTCTTTTTCTTTTTCTTTGGATATTCAATATTCCTCATAAAATCTGAAAGATTCCCTCTCTAAATCCCTTAATCTCTATCTTCTCTTTTTTCAATTGATTCTCCACCTTTAAATACCTTCAGGGAAGGTTGGAGTGAAAGTTCTTAACTGTTGAAAGCTCTGAAATAGCCATTGGGGTCGAGAAATAGCCATTGAAAAACTATTCGTTGAAGGCTGTCCGTGCAAATCGAGACCTCTCAATTTTTTAAGAGACCTCTCATCAGATTTTGAGACCTCTCATTTTTTCACGCGACATCTCGCCAGAACTATAAGATCTTTCAAGAATTTTGCAAGACCTCTCGCTCTTAGAGCACAGAAACTAAGTTTCTATCACCTAAGACCAAGACATCTCGAGTTCAACTCAAGACCTCTTGAGACTATGCCAGAATACTGTTTCATTATACCAAACCACTCGAGAGCTCTCAAAAAAAATTCAGGATGTCTCAAAAAATCCTAACTTCATTTTTCTTCAATGTTTGACCTTCCAAACTTGAGTTTCTTGGCCCCAAACTCTTGTAAACATAATTGCTTGCTTCAATTTTAATTTCTCTTCTTTCAATCATACTTTCTTCATACCAAGCCATCCAAATATGTGTGAATTTACTTTTTTAAGTATTTTGGCACGACATCTTGAGAGAATTTATTCTTGAGATAAATTCTTCATTTTGGATACTTGAAAAATCCTACACATATTCTTGAAATACATGATTAGATACATAATATACTCAATATTTTGGAATCATCAAAATCAATATTAGGGTCAACAATCTCTTCCTTTTTTATGATGACAAAATCTTGAGTATATGCACAATAAAAGCAAATAATGTATTTCTATGCATTTAGCTAAAAAGTATCATGAAGTATAGATTAAACACATGAATGAGTATTTCATGAATATTCTCAATTATTCTTTTGGTTCATTATATATATTTCATATACTCATAAAAAAAAATATTTCAATTCATATCAGTGAGTATTAAGTTTTCATTTCAAGCATCAATAAAATTCATTGAGTTTCTTCAAGCATATACTCAACATTTCTCTCCTCTTTTTTGACAGCATCAAAAAGATCATGAAAAAGAAATAAAAAATAATCATCAAAATTAATAATATAATTGTATCAAAGTAACAATTGTATTAAGTTCAAAAAATTAATTTATATGAATCATCAAAATCAGCATTAAAGCATTAAATTAAGAGATATATTAAATTCATGAAATCAATTTAAATGAATAATCTCCCTTTCCAAAATTTATCATTTGACTCAAAATAAATTTTAAATATTTATTTTATTTTCAAAAAATATCTTTAATTTAAATATTATATGCTTTTCCTCTTTTTGAATGAATATGATCTTTATTCAGATTTTCAAATATGCACTTTTAAGTTTTAAGAGGAATAGAGCTTTTCAAAATATTTGAATATGAAATCAAGCTTAATATATACTTTAATATTCTATTTTTTCTTTTGTTAAAAATTTTTGATCAATTAGATTTGAAAAAGGTATGTATCGGAAATATATCGAGCAAAGTAAAATAAACAATATCAAAGCATAAGATAGACACATTTTTAAATTCATTGCTTTGAGTAAAATATTATTTTAAAATAAATAATTCATAAAATTTTGTAATGCACATAAGAAATTTATGATCAAATTTAAATTTTTAAATAAATTTTAAAATTTATTCCTTGAAGTAAGAATATGTTTTTAAATTAGTCAAAATTTTTGTAATCAAACCAAGTTAGAAAATATCTCTCCCCCTATTTTTCATACTTATAGCAAGATTAATTTACTTTTCAATTTTTTTCTTTTTTTCTTATTTCAAATCAAGCAAATTCAACATGAATATAACCACTAAATTTAGATTTTTAAAATTTAAAATATATTTTTAGTTTCAAAGGCCTTTTTTATTAAATGATTACTTCTTCTTTAATATTTTCTCCTCCTTACTTTAACAAATAGAGTCATTTCTTTGAAAGATTTTTTTGATACCAATTAAACTAAGTTTTAGATCAAATCATGATTTTCTTGGTTCAATACCATTTAAAGATTAATTTGCAAATTTAGCTTGATACCAATGATTTAATTTTGAATTAAATCAAGATGAATTGATTCAAATTAAATAGTTTAAGGATTTAGAATAATAAATCAATTTGAATTGATATCAGCAAATTAGCTAAGGCAAATCATAAAAAAAATTTCAGTCATTCTTCAAGAAGATCATCTTTTCCTTTACTTAAGAAATATTAAGCAATTATAGGTTCAGAAAAGGTATGTATTTTTGAATTTATTTCAAATGATATCATATCAAACATATAGCTGTGCAAAATTAGATTTGAAATAAAGGCATTTTCTCTTTTTGCCAAAAGATAAATCAGTCAAATACATGGTAAATAGTGAGCTATTTGATACCAATTAATTAAAAATGAAGTTCTCTATGAATATTTAGCAATTTAAAATATTCATATCCAATAAAAATATATTAATTTAAATTCATTAATTCTAAAATTGATATGAAAAAACTTAAAGTATTATGCTGAATTTCAAAATAAATCATTTCATCCATAGCATGATATATAGAGGAGAGCGTATTAATCTTTAAAATTAAAGCAATCAAATTATTGCATGCATCAAAATCAATCATACTTATCAAAATATGAAAGGAGTTATCATATGCATACATATTAACAAATCATTAAAGTTAATACATCAAACTTTTAATTCATAGAGTATGATCATTTTAAGCAATGATAAATCATCAAAATCAATCAAATATGCTTAATAATTATGTTAATTAATAATCAAAATATATTTAGCAAATAAAGATGGCATGGTGTGAGAATAGTTTAGATTTTACCAAATAGCACCATCCATCTATTTTCATTTCTAAGATATTCATAAAAATTTTCTTCTTTTAGCTTCATTGGATTCTTGGTATACCTGCAAAATTACTTCATAATTTTTGGTACCCAAGTTTTCTTGGGTCTATTGAAGTTAGTGCTCAAGATTTCTTTTGGAACCCAAATTTATCTAACCAAAGTATGGCCAATTCTTTTAAAATTATATTTTTTAGCCAATTTTACTGCATTTAAAGCATTTAATTGAATGATTTTCAATTGAAGCTTTTTCAAATATATTCTTAACAAATTTCTATTTTCTTAAGGGATTAAAGCCAATTCCTGCCTTATCAAAAATAGCCTTTTGATTATTTAAAATTGCTTGAAGCTTTTGAGATCCAATAGTAAATTTTTCGAGCATAGGCTTCAAGTTTTCAATGCCTTTTTTTAGTTTTTCATTTTCTTCCATAAGAATTTTTTTAAATTTTGATAATTTTTTATTTTCTTCAATCAAAGATTTCTTTTCCTTCAATAATTCATATTTTTCAATCACACTCTTATTCTTTTCTTTCATGAAATCTTCTTTTTCTATTAAGAGTTTAATCTTATCTTTAACTAAAGACTTTTCGAATTTGAGAAGTTCTTCATTTTCTTTAGCTAAAGCATTTTTTTTTCTTAAGATATCTTCTTTTTTATTCAATAGATTACTCTTTTCATCATCCAAAAGAAGATTAGATCTTTTAAGCTCTTTATTTTTCATTTTTAGTTTTTTGTATTCATCCATTAAATCATTAAAGGCTTTAAATAATTTATCAAATGTAAATTAAGAAGAATTTTCCGAATTTACCTCATTTTCATTAGTCATGAGGCAAAGATTTGTTGCATTTTCTTCCACTTTCTCATTTTTCTTTTCCTTACTTTGCTCCTCCTTAATTGATCCATTCTTATTCTTTTGTTTCTTCTTCTTTTCTTCTTTTTATCCTCACGAGATATAAGGCATAGGTTGAGGTGAGCTTCTTTTTCCTCTTAGGAGCTTGATTCTTCTATTTGATTTGCTCCCTCATAAATTCTTTCCAATTTCTCCCATACATGTTTTGCTAAAATACATGAAGAAATTGCACTAAATATATTTAACTCTAAGGAGCAATAAAGTATATTAATGGCCTTAGCATTAAGTTGGGTCATTTCTTTATCATGCTCTTTTAATGCTTTGGGAATGTACGAGCCATCGATTATAATCCTCCATAGGTTATAATCATGTGCTTGTATAAAGATGTGCATGCGTGCTTTCCAATAACTATAATGTGAGCCATTAAAAAATGGAGGACTATCTATAGAATATCCTTCAATAAATAAAGACTCCATTTGGGTTGCCATAATCTTTAGCTCTAGACGATTAGGTCAATAATCAATAACAAAGCACCTTCTCTGGTACCAATTATTGTCCAGAGGTAGCAACCCAAGAGAGGACGTTAATTGGGTTCTTATAAAAGCTTTGGCCAAATTTAACTCTAAGCAATTATGTGCTTTGATTTTAATCTAAGTGGTGAGGATGAGATGTATATAATATGAGTAGCAGAATTAAGATAACAAAATCAAACTATGAAAGTATAGTAAGAATTATAAGCATGAAAAGTATATAGAGAGATAGAAGAAAAAAGCATAACATAAACACACAAAGATTTATAGTGGTTCGGAGCAACCCGCTCTTACGTCCACTTCTCAAGCTTTTCTTGAAAATTCTACTATAATCTATCCTTAATTACAATGTGTTTATTTTTCCAAGCTCATAAACAAACCTAGTTGGTTTTCACAGGAGAACCAACCAAAATCTAACACCATTAGTTTCTTGGGATCATTAATAATCCAGTTGGTTTTTTGGGATCACCAACCAAAATTTACAATATCCAATTTTGAACATGGATGGGCCTAAATCCCAAGTTTCTTTCTCCCAAAGAAACTTATAAAGAAATTAAAAAATACAAGTAAAGTTTTAGCATAATATAAAAAATAGAGCATAAGCTCTTTTAAATTCTAAAGAACAAGCCGATAATGTACTCGATTGAATCTTGGCTTTTCTTCAAATTATGCTTAAGAGGATGTGGAAGATGTTGGAGAAGATTGCTTTGAAGGCTCGCTGAAATCTATGCACAACACTCCTCTCTTTTTTCTTTTCTTTGGATATTCAATGTTTCTCACAAAATCTAAAAGATTCTCTCTTTAAATCCCTTAATCTCTTTCTTCTCTTTTTTTCAATTGATTCTCCATCTTTAAATACCTTTAGAAAAGGTTGGAGTGAGAGTTCTTAACTGTTGGAAGCTCTGAAATAGTCATTGGGGTCAAAAAATAGCCGTTGAAAAATTATCCGTTGAAGGTTGTCCGCGTAGATCGAGATCTTTCGATTTTTCATGAGACCTCTTGCTAGACTTTGAGACCTCTTGATTTTTCACGAGTTGTCTCACCAGCACTGTGAGACCACTCGAGAATCCTGTGAGACCTCTCGCTCTTAGAGCACAGAAACTAAGTTTCTATCTCCTAAAATCGAGACATCTCGAGACTTTGCCAGAATACTATTTTATTGTGCCAGACCATTCGAGAGCTCTCATAAAAAATCTGGGACATCTCAAAAAATCCTGGCTTCATTTTTCTTCAATATTTGACCTTTCAAAGTTGAGTTTCTTGGCCCCAAACTCTTTTAAACATAATTGCTTTCTTCAAAATTAATTTCTCTTCTTCCAATCATACTTTCTTCAGACCAAGCCATCCAAATATGTGTGAATTTGCTCTTTTAAGTATTTTGGCATGGCATGGCATCTTGAGAGGATTTATTCTTGAGATAAATTCTTCATTTTGGATACTTGAAAAATCCTACACACATTTTTGAACTACATGATTAAATACATAATATACTCAATATTTTGGAATCATCAAAATCAATCTTAGGGTCAACAAATGTGATCCTTGGTCGACCTAGTTTGAATGCATTTTGGGCTATAGTGTCTATTTACTATCTGAAAATGAAGTTTTCAACTAGGCATGGAGTCAGGGAGGTCAGAGGAGATCTAGCACTAGCTCGGCACTGCTACAGTATTGCCTTGTAGGGAGGAAGACAAGCAGACCTTTGTCCAGTGGATGAGCAAGATGCTCGCGATGATCTATTTGAAGAAAGAGGAGAACCCATTGATGACCTTGAGGAGATCCCTCTGAATGATGGAAATAAAGAATATACTGTAAAGATCAACTCAAACCTAAAAGGAGAGGTTAGAAAGTAGCTCATCATATTCTTGCAAAGGAATACTGATGCCTTTGCCTGGGCACCTGTAGACATGCCTAAGATTGATGCAGAAGTCATGGAACACCGCCTTAGTGTGGATCCTATGTGACGATCAGTAAAATAGAAAAAACATAGTTTTGCACCGAAAAGGCAAAAGGCGATAATGGACAAAGTCGACAAACTTCTTGAGGTGGGATTCATTCGAGAAGTGCTTTATCCGGACTGGATCGTGAATGTTGTCCTAGTTAAAAAGGCAAATGGCAAGTGGAGGATGTGCATTGACTTCATAGATTTAAACATGACCTATCCAAAAGATAGCTACCCTCTGTCCAGGATTGATCAACTGGTGGATGCGACTTCGGGCCATGAGCTCCTCACTTTTATGGATGCCTTCTCCAGTTATAATCAAATCTGAATGGCACCAGAGGATGAGGAAAAGACTACTTTTATTATTGACCATGGTCTCTATTTTTACTGGATCATGCCATTTGGACTTTAAAATGCAAGTGCAATGTACCTGCATCTGATGAATAAAATTTTTAAAGAGAAGATAAGCCACAATATGGAGGTCTATGTAAATGATATGCTGATTAAAAGCCAATCTTCACCAAATAACATTGCCGACCATGAGGAGACCATCAATATCCTCTAAAAGTACAAGATGAAGTTGAATCTTATGAAATGTGCTTTTGGAGTAACCTTCGAAAAGTTCTTAGGATTCATGGTGTCAAGCCATGGCATTGAGGCTAACCTAGAGAAGATCAGAGCCATCTAGAAAATGACCGTCCTAAAAATAATAAAGAAAGTTCAATGCCTTATAGGCAAGGTGGTAGCTCTGAATCGCTTCGTATCAAGATCGATGGAGCGCTACATGCCCTTCTTCCAAGTACTCAAATAGCCCAAGAACTTCAGCTGGACTCCCAACTATTAGCAGGCTCTTGAAGAACTGAAGAGCTATCTTAGCTCATCCCCAGTACTTGCCAAATCCGAACTTGAAGAAGAATTATTCTTGTATCTCGCTGTATCTCCTGTAGCTGTCAGAGCCGTACTGGTAAAAGAAGAAGTAAAAATTCAGAAGCTGATCTACTGTATAAGCAAAATCTTGAGGAAAGCAGAAACAATGTATACTAAATTAGAAAAACTAACCTATGCCCTATTGATTACAGCCAGAAAACTCCGACCTTACTTCCAAGGGCATACTATTACTCTCCTTACTGATCAAGCCATCAAGATGGTTCTTCAACCTCTGGTAGAGTGGGTAGGTAATTGAGCTGACTAAATTTGACATCCATTTTCAACCTCGATCATCCATCAAAGCTTAGATACTGTCCAATTTCATAGTGGAGTTTACTATACTGGAGGAGACTGCACTAGAGCGTTAAGAAGCTTTTATCTCCGGCTCCTCAGAAGAGAAGGCCAACCTTCCCAAAAACTTCTAGGTACTATATGTGGATGGTTCATCCAATGCATCTAGAGCAGGAGCGAATTTGATTCTCATTAATCTAGAAGGAGTTATGGCAGAGTATGTATTATGCTTTGACTTCCCTACCACTAACAATGGAGCGAAATATGAAGCTCTACTTGCAGGATAGAGGATAGATAAGGAGCTAGGAGTACAATGTTTGAGGGTCTATAGTAACTCTCAGCTAATGGTGGAGCAAGTTAATAACTCCTTGGAAGTCTGAAAGAAAAGTGTGAAAAAGTACTTGGAAAAAGTGAAGAGCTTAAGTCCGATCTTTGACAATTTCAACATTCAGTAGATTCCTAGGGCAGAGAATATAAGAACCGACCTTCTTTCTAAGCTGTCCACCTTAGCCCCAAATGAACTATCAAAAGAAGTACTTTTTGAGGTCCTGCAATGCTCGAGTTCGGAAAAGTCCCAAGTGGTAATGCAAGTTGATCATGAGCCCTACTGGATCGACCCATTAAAGCATATCTCAAGGGAGGAACTCTTCCCAGAGATCACAAAGAAGCTCGAAAGTTAAGAAATCAAGCTTTCCACTATATTTTGTATGAAAGCAACTTGTATAAGAGATCATACTCCTTACCACTTCTCAAGTGTCTCCGACCTTCAGAAGCCAGCAATGCCTTGAGGGAAGCTCATGAGGGGATTTATGGAAATCATCTAGGAGCGAGATCTTTATCATACAAGTTGCTCCATCAGGGATATTATTGATCGATAATGCATCAAGATGCGATGCATTATGTGAGAAAGTGTGATAGGTATAAAAGAAACACAAACATTCAGAGATAGCAGGCTTCGAAGCTCACACCGTTAAGTGCACCCTGGCAATTTGCATAGTGGGGCATGGATATACTCGAACCTTTTTCCAAGGCATCTAGGCAGCAAAAGTTCCTACTAGTGGTAGTAGATTATTTTACTAAGTGAGTTAAAGCTGAACCCCTAGCAAAAATCACTGAAGCTAAAGTGCAAGATTTCATCTGGAAGTTGATTATTTGTAGGTTTGGTCTACCTCGACTACCGATCACTGATAACGAGTGCCAGTTCGTAGGTACGAAGTTTGCTAAGTTTTGCAAAGGTTTGAATATATCTCACTATTTTATATCAGTGGCTCATCCACAAGCGAATGGTGAGGCAGAAGTGACTAATGAAACTTTGCATGTGCTCTGGACTTATCGAACTATTCAAAGATTATCCACTAGAGAAACACCCTTTATGCTGACCTTTGGGATAGAGGCGGTTATCCTTGTCGAACTTGAACTTCCCTCAGCATGAGTAGAGGCCTTCAATGAATAAGGCAACTCACAAGACCTTAAAGCTAACCTCGATTTACTAGAAGAAAAGAGAGAGAAGGCCAAGATCTGAATGGCAGCTTACAAGCAAAGGATAGTCCGCTACTACAATTTAAGGGTCAGAAGCAAAACATTCAGAATAGGGGACCTCGTACTTCGATGAGCGGATGTTTTTTAGCCTCAAAATTCTGAAAAATTCACCCCGAACTGGGAAGGTCCTTATGAGGAGTAGAAATCATCTGACCAGGGACATATTATCTAAAGAAACTCGGAGGATCTACCCTCCCACGACCTTGGAATTCAAAAAATCTCTGAATATACTACCAGTAATCCAACCCTAATAAAATTCTTGTATTTTAATATTTTTATTTCTTGGCACAAAATCTTGAGATGATAGGGAATGACCTAACTGAACTTTACCAATAAACAAAGCAGAAGACCTTTGGTTATTTAAGATAGGAGAAAGGGAGAGGCCCTTTCAACGGCCCTTTTGTGCCCCTATGCCTTTTTCAGGATCAGGAGGAGGACCTCATTCTGACAAAAGAAGGCCAATCCCATCAGAAACAGGAGGATAACCTCATCCTGATAGAGAAAAAAAAAGGCCAACCATGTTAGGAATAGGAGGAGAACCTCATCCTAATATGGATGATGAAAACCTCCAGTTATTTAAGATAAGAGAAAGGAAGAGATCCTTTCAATGATCTTTTTGTGCCCCTATGCCTTTATCAGGGATAGAAGATGGACCTCACCTAGACAATGGAAGGCCAACTCCATCAGAAACAGGAGGAGAACCCCATCTAGACAGGAAGAAAGGAAGGCCAACCATATCAAGAATAGGAAGAGAACCTCATCCTGACACAGCTGATGATGACCTTTGGTTATTTAAGATAAGAGGAGGAAAGAGGTCCTTTCAACAATTCTTTTATGCCCCTATGCCTTTGTTATGGATAGGAGGAGGACCTCGTCCTAACAAAAGAAGGCTAACCCCATTAGGAATAGGAGGAGAACCTCATCCTAATAGGAGGACAGGAAGGCCAACCATATCAAAAATAGAAGAAGAACCTCATCCTAACACAGATGATGAAGACCTCTGATTATTTAAGATAGAAGGAGGAGAGAGGCCCTTTCAATGATCCTTTTATACTCCTATACCTTTATTAGGGATAGGAGGAGAACCTCATCCTAACAAAGAAAGGCCAACCTCATTAGGAATAGAAGAAGAACCTCATCCTGATAGGAGGATAGGAAGGCCAACCGTATTAGAAATAGGAGGAGAACCTCATCTTGACATGGATGATGAAGATCTCTGGTTATTTAAGATAGGAGAAGGGGAGAGGTCCTTTCAACGATCCTTTTATACTCCTATGCCTTTGTCAGGGACAAGAGAAGGACCTCACCCTGACAAAGGAAAGCCAATCCCATCAGAAACAGAAGAAGAATCTCATCCTGATAGGAAGAAAGGAAGGCCAACTATGTCAGAAATAGGAGAAGAACCTCATCCTGACATGGATGATGAAGACCTCTGATTATTTAAGATAAGAGATGGGGAGAGGCCTTTTCAATGATCCTTTTGTGCTCCTATACCTTTGTTAGGGATAGGAGGAGAACCTTATACTAACAAAGGAAGGCCAATCTCATTAGGAATAGAAAGAGAATCTCATCCTAATAGGAGGACAGGAATGCCAATCATATTAGGAATAAGAGAAGAACCTCATTCTGACATGGATGATGAAGACCTTCGATTATTTAAGACAAGAGAAGGGGAGAGGTCCTTTCAATGGTCCTTTTATGCCCCTATGCCTTTGTTAGGGATAGAAGGAGGATCTCGCCTTGATAAAGAAAGCCAACCCCATCAGGAATAGGAGGAGAACCTTATCCTGACAAGGGGATAGAAAGGCAAACCGTGTCAAGAATAGGAGGAGAACCTCATCCTGATAGAGGGACAAAAAAAAAGCCAACCTTGTTGAAAATGAAGGAGGACCTCATCCTGACACGTAAGACGACCTCCGATTATGTCAGACAAAAAAAAATTGAACAAAATAAAAAGGTTAACAAACATTAAACCCAAGTATAATAAAAGGATGATTGAAGAAAGCATAGCTTCATTAAAGATGAAGTTGATTACAAAATGAGGGTCTGCAAAATCACTTACAAAAAAAAAGAAGAAGAACCGAGGTACTAAGAAGGATCAGATTTCTCAGACTTTGGACTGTTAGCCATCACCAAGGATTTCTTTAGGCTGAGGATCTTCTCCTTGAGCTCTTTTCTCCTTATCAAGTTATCGTAGAATATCCTATCAGTCCTTTGGTAATTTTCTTCTGACGCTTGCAATTTCTTCCTCAAAACTTCTTATTCAACTTCAGCATCCTTGATGGCCTGTTGTTCGCAAATCAACTAAAGCTTCAGTCACTGAACTTCAACCTTCTCCATCCCGATCGATTCTGAAAGTTCGCTCATGATCCTCTTTAGGGAGGCAATCTTCTCTAACTCTCTACTGATGTTGGATTGATAACTATCGACGAGCTGCTATTGAAGCTAGACCACCTCTTTATTAGCAGCATGGAGTTTCTGCTCCAGCGAGGATATCCTTCCACACCAGCCTAATCGGTAGATCTCATAGGCGAGCTAGGCATCGTACAATTACTTCTGAAGGGCAGAAAATCTTTATGACCAATTTGACTGATATCGAGCCTTGTCGGAAGACTATGATGAGCTCTCCAACAGATGAATTTTCTATTTCATCATCTTGAGCTCAACTTCGAGGAAGCTGACCTTCATAGTTAACGCCCAGGACTTGTCATTGATGCTTTTCTTAAGTTTGGCTAACTCTCGCTCAAAGTTACCTTTCTTAATATTGAAACTTACAGAATCTTTCATGTGCAACTTGCAAAGGCAAGTGACTTCAATTATCGCCTTTGATGCATTTTTTCTAGACCGCTGAAGCTCATCTTCCATCTTCTTCAACTTCTTCTTCAAATGATGGATTTCTCTCTTTAAACCTTTATCAATAGATCTTAGAGGGATACCTTTGGATAGCAGTTCAGCATCGGTTGGGGATGATCGACCTTGGCTATGGTCACTAGAAGGATTCTGAATGACATTCATCATAGCACAAGTATAAGAAAAAAGAAACTCATTTCATTTCTCAAAATGTTCAAACATACATCAAGGAAAAAGCAAAAAGAAGAAATTACAACTATTAAAACTTTTAGACCTTAGGAGGAGCAGTGGCAAATGAGGTCAGAGCATTCTCTATCGCCTCAGGCTCTAGTATCGACCTGGGTGCCTCAATGATAGGTTTGGAGGATTCGAGGATGGCTTCGATAAGAGAAGGGTTAGCCACGGTAGTGGGTGACCCCGCGTCTTTATCAGGGATCTCCCCTTATAAGAAGCCGAGGTCAAGTTCGAAAAACTTGGCAGCCACTTGATTCTCATAGAGTTCGTATCCCTTCTAAAAGGCCTCCTAGACAAATGCAACATTTAGGTCTCTCATTTTAGAGGAGACCTTGAACTCCTCCACTATCTGGATCTTTGCCCTCAAGATCTACTTCGAAGTTTGATCCTTCAGCTCACCAACCTTAACCTCAGCCTTCTTCCTCCTCTCCTCTTCCAAGGCCAAAGCGGCCTTCAGCCCCACCGAGGTGCGCTCCTCTTTTCTAAGCATCTCTTACAGACCTTCGACTTTGATCATCTTCTTCTTCAAAAGGTAGTCGACCTCGGTTTGAAGGTCTTCCCAAGCCTTAAACACCTCCGACTTCAAGCGGTTCACCATTTTGATATGTGCGAGTATTTGGTGATCCAATTGCAGTAAATGAACTATGTTATGTATCAAAAAAAATTGACAAGATGACTACCTTGAGGAAGCTCCCGAGCAAATTCCAGATGAGCTGCATATGGTCGAGGTCGGCAATCTGGTCTACCACCTCGGGCATGGCAAACCTATTGGTTAGATCCCTGATGAGCTTTGGGTTATCGAAGGGGTCTTCTCTCGAATTATTGTTGTCATCATTGGAGCCATCAAGGTGTGCCTTGCAATGCACCTTCACGATGATCTTTTTTTCCTTCTTCTTCTCCCCTTCTTCCCTCCCAGCAAGAGGCCGTAGGGCTGGGTCTTCAGTTGGAGGACTCATGGACGATGGAGGCATGGAGCCCTCGATAATAGCACCAACCCGGGTGGCAGCAGCAACCTTGGTGGTGGCGGCAGCATCAACAGAAGCTATAGAGCTGGGGGTGTTCACCCTGGCCTTCTTGACAGCAGGCTCATCAGATGTAGTACCTTTTTTTTTATAGGCCTGGAGTTCCTTTGAAAGCATTTTGACGGTCTTACCATCCATCTCTGCCATAAAAAAAAAGCACAGTTAGAAAAGAAAGAAGAAAAAGAAGAAAAAGAGGATAGTCCACTGACTTCAACTGTGTACCTACTAGATTTAGAGGACTAAGACTAAGGTTGAACAAGATTTGTTCCTTTATTTTCTCGAATATCAAGCGAGTTTGATAACCTTTGATTATGGTAACCGACTCTTGGTCCGCTTTCTCTAACCCCAAGGCTCGATGGACTAAATCCCTTAGATATCCCTAGGGTGGGAGTCCTAAGTGCAAGGTCGGACATGAAATAAAGATAAACTTTCCTTTCTAATTATGGATGGAAAAGGGTGTAATGATCGATTCATTGGAGATTAGAAGATCTAGAATCAGCACCCAAAACTTCTAACCAGAAGAAGGTGGCAGCCCTATGAGTAGACACCAAGAGAAGGATGAATGACAAATCCAAAGAGAGAGAGGAGTAGGGTTTTTAGGGAGAAAAGGAATTTCTATTCTCTTCTTGTTAAAAACATTATATATACAAAGTATATATAAAAGTCCTAAGTAAACATGACTCAGTCCTAAAAAACTTTTCTAGGCTAACTCATGTAAGAAAACACTCACCCAAGCCCATGTCTTGTATGCTCTCATCCCTAGGACTAAAGACCCAGCCCTATACATAAGTTAGCCACCTTAAGACCTCTCAACTTAGGCTTTAAGACCTCCTAGATTAGATTCAATCCAAGATCAAACAAGAAAACTCATGCTCATCTATCCGCCTATCCAATCTAGCTCGTCGAACACTCGAGTCAGTGAAGGAACTAGATCTAGGGTTTCACAGGTAGATCTTGAAACTTTTTCAAGATCTTGCAGTGGTAGACTTAAATAAATCTAAAATTTATTTAAATAATCATATAAATATCTAGATCTTAGATCTATTATATGATTAAGGCATGATATAAAATCAAAAATTAAAATCAAATAAGAAAGAAAAAGGTTGATCAAATCAACCTAGATCTACACCACATCAAATGCAGGTATGAAGTTTATATATCAGATCTATTACCTGAGCAAGTTTAGACATTCTAACTTATTGATCTGGGCTTGAGGATGAAGTCACGAGCTGTATACGCATCTGACCTCTAGGAGTCGTCCACACAAGCCTACGATCTTTGATCTAAAGTTTGATGCAAAAAATCAACACAGCATGCTAGTACTATGCTGATCCTTCTTCGATGGTCGATCTGATGCTCCATTCTTCAAAAAAGAAAAATCCTGATTTCCCGGTCCAGGTTCGTTCCAGATCTGATTAGATCAAGAGATATATTTCAAAAATTTTCTCTTGATCTAATCAGATCTTGATATATTTTCAGATCTGATTCTTATTATTTTAATAAATAAAATAAAATAAGATAAATTAAATCAAATTTAATTTACCTGATTTGGGTAATCCTATTACCCTGTTAGATGATCCTGATTTGCAGCGGAAGGTTCTGGATCTTAGCCACGCAAGCGCCTGGCCTCTACCGGTATCCACTCAGGTTGGATCTGGAGATCCTCTTCTTCTCTATCACACCTCCAAAAATCAGATCTGGATCTGATCTGGAGGATCTTCAAAACTCCTTTTGAAGATCTGCAGTCGTCCTTTTGCAGCAGCGCAGCCTTCTTGCTTTTGATCGCCTTTCTTTTGATCTGAATCGCACCAACCTAAGTCCAAAACTCCTTTTGGACGTGGAGAGCAGAGGAGAGGAGAAGAGTGGCATGGAGAAGGAGGGGAGAGGCAGCCTTGGGGCATGGGCTAAAGGAGAACTCTAATTAAATTAGGGTTGGGCGCAGGGTCTTATTTATAGACCTACTGCGTGATCCAACTCCTCTTCCTCTCCAACCAATCACAACCCTTTGTGAAATCAGATCTAAATCTGATTGGTTGGAATAGAGACCCCTGGATTCCTCCTTAGAGGGCGCCTAAGACCTAAGACCAGTCAAAGTCTGGATTCTTAGTAGAACTCTAATTGGAATCCAAAAGGGAGGTGGAGTCCTTGTCCAACAAGGACTCCTAGGCGCCTCCTAACTTGGGCTCACGCCACCCTTGGCGTGCGCCCTTCTCCTTGCCAGGTTCTGGCAGGGGGACAGGCCCCCACCAGCTCTCCAATAGGTGCATGACATGTGGTCAAAAGTCAAAGGGTCAATGGTCAACGTTTGACCAGTCAAAGGTAGACTTTTGACCAAAGTCAAAGAACAAGAAATGGCAGGTGACCAAAAATGGCAGGTAATGTCTTACAAAATAAGACAACCTTTTCTGACTTGGACAACCTCCAGTCAGACCATATGAAGGCCTCTGATTGAGCACAAACTCCTTTGGCTCAGTCAGGACAACTTATTTATGATAGTAAAAGAAGAACGTTAGGTTCAATCGAGTGCTAGCACGATTTCCTTGAACCTAATTGAATCTCATTCAGATCAATTGAACTAGATCAGTTCAATTGATGATCACCAGATTCAAACCCTTGTTTGTGTGACCCAGTTAGGTTCAGTTCTGTATGGTAATGGGATATGTCATGATCTCTATCATCGACATCATCGAAACTCCTTTCGATGGATCAGAACTCTTCTGATTCGAACAGCTAGAATGATCGATCATCTAAATCATTCTAATTGCTCCCAAAATCCACCAGTGACACCTAGCAGTATATGGTGGCAACCCATCAGAGCTGAATGCGAACCTCTTGGTGCAGCTACCTGTGTGATTAAGTTCTTCTATCTTGAGCCCCGATCAGATTAGGGTTAAGGTGAACTCGTCAAACCCTAGTCTCTGTCATATGATGTAATCATTCGATTCGAGTCCAATGTGAAAATCTAAATAGAAACTCTTTCTATTATTTCACTCTGCCATGGCCATGGGCTTCTGGACTTGATTCTCATGATCATCATAGGGCTGCTCCTCTACCACCGAGGTAGATAGATTCCATCTTGATGCAATCCAGTTCCTACAATGAACATGCTATAGCCAACATACACCTCAGGGTTCCATATGGCTAGGAGACCGAGTAATGGTGTAGTCAAACTATAACACCCTCAAGGTGAACTGCCGATGCATCTCAGGTCAAAGAACCAGACACACTACTGCAGCATCGAGTCAGTCATTGACGAGAAGGTAGACTTCCTAATGACTACTCGAGGTGGTCACGCTCAGTGCCCTCGTTCTCTAACGAGTACCTGTACTCTCGCTCCGGTGTCTCCACACCGTAGACTCAAGACTCATCTACTAAAGAGAAGCGATTGTACACCAACCTTCCGGATCAATCACCATCCTCGTGATGATCCTATGGTCGGGAGCATTTTATGAGTTAATAATGATTATTCATGTCTTAAATTTTCAACTCTTGAAAATATGAATTATCATTACCATTAACTCAAAGGATGTATCACAGACACTAAATACACATATGTGATAGAAAATAACCCATTTTATTATTTATAGTCAAAATTATAATTTTGCCCCTAGAAGTGTATTACAAGTGTCAGCCAATTCTGGCTTCTAGGGCACATATATCTAACAATCTCCCACTTGTCCTAAAGCCAATTGGCTACAAGTCTAAGTCCCATCTTCTCAAGGTGGGCTTCGATCTTCTGCTGGCCCAACGGCTTTGTAAGTGGGTCTGCCACATTATCTGTGGAGTTGACTCTCTTGACCTCGAACGTAACCTTTCTCGAAGGTAATCGCGGATGAGGTGGTATCGCCGCTCAATGTGCTTGGATTTCTGGTGAGACCTCGGCTCCTTAGCAAGGGCTATGGCGCCATTGTTGTCGCAGTATAGAGGAATGGCATCTGATGGCATTACTCCAATTTCTGCAGCAAACTTCTTGTACCAGAATGCTTCCTTCGCAGCCTCTGATGCAGCTATATATTCTGCTTCCATGGTGGAATCTGCTATCACAGTTTGCTTGGAACTCTTCCAGCTGACAGCTCCACCATTGCACACAAACAGACTTCCAGATGTCGACTTTCGATCATCTATATCGGACATGAAATCCGAGTCTGTGTATCCCTGGACTTGGAGTTCTCCATTACCAAAGACCAACATCATATCCTTAGTTCTTCTCAAGTACTTAAGGATACATTTCACAGAAGTCCAGTGTTCTTCACCTGGATTTGACTGATATCTGCTTGTGACACTCACAGCATGGGCTATATCAGGTCGTGTACATAGCATGGCATACATGAGGCTCCCTATTGCAGAAGCATAAGGGATCTTGCTCATGCGTTCTATTTCCTCAGGTGTGCTGGGGCACATCTTCTTGGAAAGATGAATACCATGTCTGAAGGGTATTAATCCCCTCTTAGAGTTTTCCATACTAAACCTCTTTAGTACTTCCTCTATGTACATCTTCTGTGAAAGTCCTAGCATCCTATTCGGTCTATCCCTATAGACCTTAATTCCTAGAATAAAGGATGCTTCACCTAGGTCTTTCATGGAGAATTCCTTGGACAACCACATCTTGACTGATGTCAACATGGGAATATCATTCCCAATAAGGAGGATGTCATCCACGTACAATACGAGGAAGACAACAGCGCTCCCACTGACCCTTTTGAAAACACATGGTTCCTCTTCATTTTTGATGAAACCAAACTTTTTGATCACATCATTGAAACGAGTGTTCCAGCTCCGAGATGCTTGCTTAAGTCCATATATGGACCTTTGCAGCTTGCAAACCTTGTGATCAGTATCACTGGATGTGAAACCTAGCGGCTGTTCCATATAGATATCTTCCTCAAGATATCCATTTAAGGAATGCCGTTTTCACGTCCATTTGCCATATTTCATAATCGAAATAGGCTGCAACAGGCAAGCAATGTGCGGATGGATTTTAGCATAGCTACTGGGGAAAAGGTATCCTGATAGTCAATGCCTTCGCGTTGACTATAACCTTTTGCCACCAGTCTAGCCTTGAATGTCTCCACATTCCCATCTGCACCAATCTTTCTCTTGAAGATCCATTTACACCCAATAGGTACTATACCTTCTGGTGGATCTACCAAGGTCCAGACTTGGTTTGAGTGCATCGAGTCAATTTCTGACTTCATTGCCTCTAAGCCATTTCTCGGAGTCGATATCTGATATCGCCTCGTTGTAGGTTTTGGGATCATCACCATGAGCACCATTACCTATGAGGAACATTTCCTCTACATCCTCTGAAATAATACCTAAGTATCTTTCAGGGGGACGGAAACTCTTTCCGATCTACGAGGTGGAGGAGGTAGTGTTCTTATTGGCTCAACCTGATTTGGTTCCACTTGGTCCTTAGCTCGTTCTGCTTGTGAGACTTTCTCATCAAGCTTAATCTGCTTTCCAATGCCGCTATCTTGAATAAACTATTTTTCAAGAAAGATGGCATGTCGACTCACAATCACATTGTGGTCTTCTGGAATGTAGAAATAGTATCCTAATGACTCTTTAGGATATCCTATGAATCGAGCTCTAAAGGACCTAAACTCTAACTTGTCCGCTTGTTGTCTTTTGACATGAGCCGGACAACCCCAAATTCTGAGATGACTCAGACTTGTTTCTTACCGTGGTGTGGTAGGAACGGTTTTAGAGGGAACCCTATTCAGTAAATAGATTGAAGTTAACAATGAGTGTCCCCAAAGAAAATCAGGGAGGTCTGTGAAGCTCATCATGGATCGAACCATATCCAATAGGAGTCCGATTTCTCCATTCTGAAACCCCGTTGAGTTGAGGTGTTCCTGGTGGAGTCCATTGAGAGACTATGCCATTTTTCCTTGAGATAGTCTAGGAATTCCGGCTAAGGTATTCACCTCCTCGATCTGATCGAAGAACCTTAATGGGTTTTCCAGTTTGTTTTTCTACTTCATGTCTGAATTCTCTTTGAACTTTTCAAAAGCTTCAGACTTGTGTCTCATAAGATACACATACCCATACCTAGACAGATCATCGGTAAAGGTAATGAAGTAGACAAAATTGCCTCTAGCCGGCACATCAAATGGGCCGCACACATCAGTATGTACTAGGGCAAGGAGATCTGTGGCCCTCTCCCCATGTCCTAACAAAAGGGAGTTTAGTCATTTTGCCTTGAAGACAAGATTCACAAGTTGGATATGACTCGAAAAGTCAATGGACTCAATAGCCCATTTTTCTCCAATTTGTTAATCCTATCTTCTGCTATATGACCTAATCTCAGGTGCCATAGATATCTATCATTTGGACTATCCCTAGGTCATTTCATGGCATTCACGTTTTGCTCGATAGTTAAAAATAGATACATCAATATGTAACTGATAAAGACCATTAATAAGGAAACCATTTGCAATTTTATTTCTTTCGTAAAGAATGTTACAATGGTCCTTAAGAAAAGTAATTACATAGCCTTCTAGTGCTAGGCATGAAACAAAAATCAAATTTCTGCTTGCTACAGGCACATAATAACAGTCTTTTAAAACTAAGTCTAAATTAGATGGTAGTCGAAGAGGGTATGTTCCCACCACCATGCTAGTAACTCTTGCTCCATTTTCGACATGTAGGATCATCTCGCCATCTCTTAGCCTCCTGCTATCCTCAAGACCCTGCATGGAAGTGCATAAATGAGCACTAGAACTAGAGTCAAGCACCCAACTGGATGTAGAAGAAACCACAAGGTTAGACTCAATAACGAGCATACCTCCAGAAGGATCTGCCTCCTTATTTTTCAGGGTGGCCAAGTAAGTAGGGCAGTTTTGCTTCCAGTGGCCATCATTGTTGCAATGAAAATACTATTCCATAGCAAGCACTGAGCCTTTAGAACTTTTCATGAAAAGCTTAGCAGTAACTAGCGTATTCATAAGTTCGATTAGAGAATTTTGAAGTTTATGCATATGGTAGTTCGTGATGAACTACCCATATGCATCAATCAAGGATTATAGAATTATATCATTCTGTAAATCCAGATCCAACTTTACTTTGAGCTTCTCAAGCTCTTCCATGTTCTTGATCATCATCAGATAATGATCTTGGACTGACTGTCCATCATGCATTTTAGTCTTAAAAAGTCATTTAATGATTTGATACTTGGTTGCGTGACTCTATTCACCAAACATCTCTTATAGGTGAGCCAACATTTGGCGGGCAATTTTGATATCTTCATATTGGCACTGCAGTTCATCAGATATCGAGCTCAACATGTAGTATCTAGCCTTGTTATTTTCGTCCATCCACTTTTTAAGAGACGCTCTCTGTTCAGTGGATGGACGATCTGGTAAGGTGGGAGGGTCCTGATCCAATACATGAGTTAACTTCTCGGAACCCAAAATAATTTTGAAGTTTCAAAGCCAATCCTTGTAATTGGATTCGGTCAGTTTATGGGTGTCCAGGATACATGCTAGTGGGTTGGATGTAGACATTTTTCTATAGAGAGTCAAAGTTTCTAGTTAGATATTGTAATTAAGACTTAACTAATTTATTTAGAGATTTTTATTTTAAACAAATTAACTCCCACTATTTTCTTGGATCCTTACACTCTCTCTGTAGAGAAGTGAAAATCTCCATGATTAATGATTTCTAGCAGGTGGTGCGGTCCGACCAACTGACTCATCACCTCACCTAACAGTTATTGGTGATGGGTTAGCCAATGAGCGAACAACTCTTATTCAATGATTCTCTAATCATGGTGCACCCAAACTTGATCTCTAATTCATGAATCTCACCATGCTTGGAATATTGATCCACTCCTTAGTTAAGTCAAATCCACCATTTGCACAGATTGGATTTCTAATTGAGTCTCTCATCGTGTCTGAAATATTGAGCCCAATCCATCCTTCAGCCCGTAGCATCAAATCTTAATAGACATGGTTGCATCTTTCCAGTGCAACTGAACCACTATAACTAGCCGAGAACAATCAACCTCGAAAAGGGCTCGCACATCTACAATGGTGGAAGACCTTAGACTTAATCTTTTCTTAGGAAGATTTGATTTAGGTCTCATTAAACTAGACTTGACGTAGTCATAACCATTATGACTAACCTAATGGCATGGGTTAGCTTGGATTATTGATCACCTCAGATTAGAACTGAGCCAACAAATATGACCAGATAAGTAAGATCGGTGGAAGGGATATGCCATTAACTCGACAAGAATGCATTCGAGTTGAGAAGCTCTCAATTAAAAATCAGTCGATCGTATCTGCCAAACTTACCTTAGACACCAAATTGTTGAGCCAAAATCAATCGGATTAGCCTACAATCCAGACTCTAACCATTGAGCCTAATTAGGTCGTAGCTTGATCGATCACTCATTTGACTCGATCTTGATCTAGACTTAATTCTATTAGGCTGGTCAATTTAAGCACTATTGATCCCATCTAACCAACTCTTGATTCGATTTGATCAACTACTTAGACCTAATTGAGCTACCCAAGCCCAAACCCAATATTATGAATATGTCTTACATCTAAAATTCTTAATTTTAGATCTAATTAATATTTAGTAATCTTAATACTTAATTAAGTTTAGGATTCACAAACAAAATATGTATATTAAATCTTAGGATTTCAGGATCTAGGGTTTTGCAGAAAGTAAGTTCTTGATTTTTAAATAAGGACGAACATGCAGCGCCCCTACACATCATAAAAATATCGCATCAAATGGGAGGAGGGCATTTAAATCCTACTTTGTTCTTATGATCGTACAGTCAAAGAAAATGTCTTAATCAGAAATATATAAAACTATAAAACTAGATAGATCTACATCATATATCTCATATGCAAAAATTGATCTAACTATAAACATATTTTGCATACATCTCATGTATGATATTATGCATATTTTTAGATCTAAATTATTCCATAATTATCTTAAAAACTAGATTTAAATTGATCACATCAAAATAAATTCTAATCTAGATAATTATGTAGAACTATTCTACAACTAGTCTAAACATGCATTAATCATATCTCATATGATCCAAAAATTAAATAATTTTATTTTTTATTTTTTAGATCTTATTATAATATCAAAAAATAATAAATAAATATATTTAAAATTATAACTTAATTAAATTAAATTATGAACATGCAAGACTATGTATAGAATAGTTCTATTTCACAACTAGTCATGCATCTCGTAAAACTTAGATCTAAATTATTTAATTTTAATTTTTTTTAATTTTAGATCTAATCATATCTCATGTGATATCTAAAATCTTATATTTAATAAAAAAATTTGAATTAAAATTAAATAATTTTTAGAACCTAGCTCTGATACTAGTTGAAGAAAAATCCTGATTTTTTGGGTCAGGTTCATTCAGATCTGATTTGATCAAGAGAGATATTTCAAAAATTTTTCTTATAAATATAGATCAGATCTAAAATATTTTAGATCTAATTTTATAAAACTAATAAATAAAAATAAATTAAATTAAATTTGATTTAATTTATACCTTGATGTTGGGTAATTAAATTACTCTTTGATGATCCTGCTGTTTGCTTGAGGTTTTGGATCTAGCCACATAAGTGCCTGGCCTCTACCGATATCCACTTAGGCTAGATCTGGAGATCCTCTTCTTCTTTATCACCTCTCCAAATATTAGATCTAGATATAATTTGGAGGATCTTCAAAACTCCTTTCGAAGATCTGCAGTCGTCTCTACAGCAGTGCTGCCTTCTTTCTTTCTCGTCACCTTTCTTTTGCCTGGATCACACCAAACTGGAGCCCAAAATTCCTTGGGCATGGAGAGGAGAGAGAGGACCAAAAATTAGCATGGAGGAGGGAGAGGGGCAGCCATGGGGCATGGGCTAAGAGAGAACTCTATTAAAGTTAGGCACAGACAGGGTTTATATAGACCCTGCTGTGCCATGCAGTGCCACATCATTCCGGCCAATCACGTTGCTTCATACAATCAGATCTAGATCTGATTGATGGAATGATATCATCTGATCTAATCAGATGAGAGCCCCCTCAATTCATCCTTAGATGGTTCCTAAGATTGGTCAAAGTCTATTCCTAGGCGCCACTTAAGTAGAATCTAAGAAGCAGCCTGAAGTCCCATCTGTGTGGGACTCCAGGCATCCCTATCCATGGGCGCATGCCTCCCTAGGTGTGTGCCCCCTCCTTTCCAATTTCTAGCAAAGGGACAAGCCCCTATCTACTCTCCCAAGGGTGCATGACACATGGACAGATGTCTAAGTGTCAAAGGTCAATGTTTGACTAAAGTCAAAAGACAAGAATTAGCAGATGATGGAAAATGGCAGGTGTTGTCTCAAATTTATCTCATAAATTAAGCAAACCCTTTTTTGACCTAGACAAGCTCCAGTCAAACCAAGTAAAGGTACCTAAGTGAGCACAAGCACATTTGGCTCAGTCAAGATAACTTTTAATGATAGTAGAAGGAGAACGTTAGGCTCAATCATGTGCTAGCACGATTTTCTTGAATCTAATTGAATCTTATTCAAATCAATTAAACTAGATTAGTTCAATTGATGATATCCAGATCCAAACCCTTATTTGTGTGACCTAGTTAGGTTCAGTTCTGTATGGTAATGGGATATGTTGTGATCTCTATCATCAACATCATCGAAACTCCTTTCGATGGATCAGAACTCTTCTGATTTAGATAACTTAGAATGATCGATCATCTAAATCATTATAATTGCTTCCAAAATCCACCAGTGACACCTAGCAGTATATGGTGGCAACCCATCAAAACTAAAAGTGAATCTCTTGGTGCAGCTACCTGTGTGATTAAGTTCTTCTATCCTGAGCTCCGATCAAATTAGGGTTAAGGTGAACTCGTCAAACCCTAATTTCTGTCATATGATTTAACCATTCGATTCAAGTCCGATGTGAAAACCTTAATAGAAATGCTTTCTATTATTTCACTCTGCCATGGCCATGGGCTTATGGACTTAATTCTCATGATCCTCATAGGGCTGCTCCTTATCCACCGAGGTAGATAGATTCCCTCTTGGTGCAATCCAATTCCTACAACGAGCATGCTATAGCCAACATACACCTCAGGGTTTCGAATGGCTAGAAGACAGAGTCATGGTATAGTCAAACTATAATACCCTCAAGGTGAACTATCGATGCACCTCAGGTCAAAGAACCAGACACACTACTGCAGCTTCGAGCTAGTCATCGATGAGAAGGTAGACCTTATGACTGCTCGAGGTGGTCACGCTCAATGCCCTCATTCTCTAACGAGTACCTATACTCTCATTCTAATATCTCTACACTATAGACTCAAGACTCATCTACTATGAGAAAGTGATTGTACACCAACCTTTCAAATCAATCATCATCCTCATGATGAACCTATGGTCGGAAGCATTTTATGAGTTAATAATAAAAATTCATGTCTTAAATTTTCAACTCTTGAAAAAATGAATTATCATTATCATTAACTCAAAGGATATATCACAGACACTAAATATACATCTATGATAGAAAATAATTAATTTTATTATTTATAATCAAAATTATAATTTTATCCCTAGAAGTATTCAAGTGTCAGCCAATTCTGGCTTCTAACAATTTGGACACATATCTAACAATTTGGACTCTCTAAAATATGAGAAGCAAGATGAGAGTTTTTAGATCTATGACTCTTTTTAAAAAAAAAAAAAACTCAAAAGAAAGGAGGAGAGATTGAAAATAAAACAACCCTAGAAAAAGACCCTCTTCTTCTTCTCTTTTCTCTCACCTGGACACCTAGTTCGGTGCCTATGGAACCCACATGCCCAAGGACCTTCTTCCTCTAATTTTTGCACACCCCAAACCTCTCCTAAAGCTCTATATTTTATAAAAAAATTAGAACAAAATTCATCCAATAAATAGGAAAAAAGAAGAGTCCAAGTTAGGTCAAATTTCTAGACTAGGAATATCCAAACATGGAAAGTTGTTGGGTTGGACTCCTCCTCCATAATTTTTGGCATGGACCAGGAAGGAAGGACACACAAAAAAGGAGATTATTTCATGGAATAAGAGAATAATTAATTAAAAGAGGGGGTGGCACTCAATGGAAGATGTTTTGGTCAACAAGGATTCTATCTCATAGAATCCTAAGCAAAACCAATTTCTCCTTTGACTTGGTCTTCCACCTAACTTCCAAATATGACTTGGACGAAGAGAGGGGGTGTGCAAATCAGGAAGAAAGAGATTTTCCATGAAAAATACCTAAAAAATAAGTATGGGGGGCATTGGGACCAAGGTGGTACAAGGAGATAGGGAGTCCTAGCTACACAAGGACTCTTGTTTTGACTTGGTCAAACAAGATCTTTTAATCAAATAAAATCAAGAATAAACCAACCCAATTAAATAAGGTCCTAATCCATTTAAGAAGTTAATTAAATTAGATTAAACTAGATTTAATTCTAATTTATTTTCTAATCAAATTAGAAAATTGGGTTAATCCGAGTCCTAGTTAGACTAGGACTAGTTCTTCCTTGCACTTGGCTTATCCAATAAATCAATTAGACTTGATCCAATCAAGTTCAAATTAAATTTAATTAAATTATATTTAATTATACTTAATCTCATCCTATTGATTTAATTAAATTAAGTTAATTAGTAATCCAATTTCTAATCAATCCTCCTGCTATACTTGCACTAGGTTAAACACCAATCGTATTGATTATTTAATCCTAGAATGATTCTTAATCGTTGATCAACCATCCGATCAGATTTTAAGCTCTAATATTTATGACCTCATAGGTCCGAACCTATGCCAATAGCATAGTAATAAATTCCTGTAGCAAATGAATTGACCATCTAGTAATAATACCTGACGATCGGATAGGTCAAAGGTGTAGAACACCATCCTTAGAACCCATGCTGATATAGTTTTCATATAATTCATCCCCTTGACCATAATGCTCGTAGGACACATCAGAGTTCAAATGTCAATTTTGATCAGGTTGTCCATATTGTATTTCAAAATATCAAATCCATCTGATGGATTATCTTGGCCAAGATTTTGCTATGAAATACAGTGATACATTCTTCTCCAACTCTTAGAGCGGTTAATTCCATCTTGATCATACTTCAACTTTGCAAGTACTTGACTGTGCCTAGAAGCCTTCCATTGCTGAATTAAAAATTTAGTTAGTCCGATACTAAAGCACAATGAGTTGCTTGGAAGTCACTGAGGTGATCTCAGGTGTAAGGGATACTTATACCTATATCCCATCAGAGACATTCTCGACAGCAGAATGCTCTAAAGTTGGTCATGTTCGATGATGATGTACCCATACATCTCACCTGTATGCCATACCAGTATCTCCACATACCTTGGTTAAAAGGACAACCAACCTATTTGGCATATAGCAACCTATGCTCGATAGATGCTGTCGTCCTATTTAACAGTCTATCATTTGGTCATGAACAAATTTAAGAACTAATCGATAAATTCTCTCTTTATCAAAACTAAATAATCCTAAGAATTTCATCACAATAATGGAGTTCATTAGAAGATGTAAACTTATGATGAAAAAGGATGCCAAAATATTTTTTATTAATTAATAAATTAATTATGATATCTCAACCATCAATAGGCTGATGATTGGCTTTGGGACATAATTTTCAATAGCTTTCACTTGTCCTAAAGCCACTCGGCATGGTATCTAATACCCATCTTCGATTTATGGTTGTCGAACTCGTTAATTGCTAGGGCTTTAGTGAAGGGGTTGGCTAGGTTCTCCTTTCCATCGATCTTCTGAAGGTCGACGTCACCACGATCCACGATCTCACAGACCAAATGAAAGTGGCACAGAATGTATTTTGTTTGCTGGTGTGCCTTCGGTTCCTTTACTTGAGCTATGGCTCTAGTGCTGTCGTAGTAGAACAGGACTGGACCATCAATGGAGGGTTATACTCTGAGCTCGGTGATGAACTTCCTCATCCACACAGCTTTCTTTGCTGCATCTGATGCTGCCGTGTACTCTGCTTCGCAAATAGAGTCAGCCATTGTATGCTGCTTGAAACTTTTTCAGTAGATGGCACCACCATTTAGAGTAAAGATATATTCCGACACACTTTTACTGTCATCATAATCAGATTGAAAGCTAGAGTCTATAAACCGCACAAGCTTCAGATCTGACTCACCATAAACCTACCATTGGTTCTTAGTATTTCTCAAATACTTAAGGATGGTTTTAACCACCTTTCAGTAATTTTTTCTAGGATTAGACTGGTATCTACTCACTACTACTAGTGAGTATGCCACATCTGATCTCGTACATGTCATTGCATACATCATAGACTCCACTATCGAAGCATATGGAATTCTACTCATACGCTCTCTCTCTTTAGAAGTTATCGGACAATCCTTCTTAGAGAGAAATTTTTTGGCCTATTGAAAGATAGTCCTTTTTGGAATTCTCCATGCTGAACCTCTTCAGTACAGTTTCTATGTACGTGGATTGGGATATACTAAGCATCCTTTTAGATCTAGCCCTATAGATCTTCATCCCTAGGATGTAGGATGCTTCACCCAAGTCCTTTATGGAGAACTGTGATGACAACCAGACTTTTATTCCTTATAGTGCAGGGATGTCATTCTCAATTAAAAGAATATCATCCACGTACAAAATAAGAAATATCGCTGTTGGACCATTTGCCCATTTGTAAATGTAGGATTCTTCTCCGTTCCTAATGAAGCCATACATTTTGATCACTTTATCAAAATGCATGTTTCAACTCTGAAATGCCTGCTTCAATCCATAAATTGATCTCTAAAGCTTGCACACCTTGGACCCATCTATGGATGTGAACTCTTTAGGTTATATTATATACACCTCTTCGATCAGCTCTCCATTTAGGAAAGCTATCTTCACATCCATCTGCTAGATCTCATAGTCCAGATGGGTAGCAATGGCAAGCATGATCCGAATGGACTTGAGCATTACCACAGTAGAGAACATCTCATCATAGTCAATACCATAACGTTGATGATACCCCTTGGCAACCGACAAACTTTATAGGTCTCCACCTTTTCGTTTGCACCCCTCTTTCTTTTAAAGACCCATTTACACCCAATGAGTTTAACCCCTTCAAGTAGGTCAATTAATATCCATACATCATTGACCTTCATGGAATCCATTTCGGATCTCATGGCTTCTAGCTATTTCTCAAAGTTGGATCTGTATCGCATCCATATAAGTGATCGGATCCTTATCGTTCTCATCGAGTTCGATGGGATCACCATCCAAGACCAAGAATTCATAGTATCTATCCAGATGGTGGGGTACTCTGCCGGATCACCTTAATGGTATGGGTTCACTAGGCTTTGGATCTAATCTGATCAAATCCAACTTAGGTTCAACATTCTGTGTCAGACTTTCTACCTATTGAACTTCATCAAGTTCAACCTTAGAGGCAGTAGTTTCTTCATCAAGGAACTTCTTTTCCAAAAAGGTCGCCCTAAGGCTGACGAACATCTTTTGCTCATCAGTATGGTAGAAATTGTATCTTTTGATCTCTTTTGAGTATTCTATGAATGTACACTTATCAGACCTAGGTCCAAGTTTATCTGTAACTAATCGTTTGACATAAGCCGAGCACCCCAAAATCCTAAGGTGTGAATGTGCTGGCTTACATCTTGTCCATATCTCATATGGGGTTTTAACTACAGACTTACTTAGAATCCTATTTAATAGATAACAAACAGATTCGAGTGCATATCCTCAAAAGAATATTGACAAGTTGGCAAATCCCATCATGGATCGGACCATGTCTAATAGAGTTCGATTCCTCCTTTCAGACACACCATTATGATGTGGTGTTCTTGGAGGAGTCCATTGGGAGAGAATTTCATTCTCTCCTAGATATGTGAGAAATTCACTAGAAAGGTATTCTCCTCCTCGATCAGACCAAAGAGTTTTAATATTCTTTTTAGTTTATTTTTCTACTTCACTTCAAAATCATTTGAACATCTTAAAAGAATCTGACTTATATTTCATCAGATAGATATATCCATATCTAGATAAATCATCTATGAAAGTGATGAAGTAGACCTATCCACCTCTAGCACTTGTGCTCATTGGTCCACATACATCAGTATGTACTAGACCTAAGAGCTTATTTGCTCTCTCACTTTTTTCAGTGAAAGATGACTTGGTCATTTTACCAAAAAGATAGGACTCATAGCTTGAAAGTGATTCACAATCATTAACTTAGAGGATTCCCTCCTGAGTCAACCTATTTATCCTGTTCTTGTTTATATGACCAAGCCTATAGTGCCATAAGTAGATATCTGATACACTATCTAATCTAGGATGCTTGTCAGTAGAATAGACTACATTAATAGGTTGTGATAACATATATACACCATTGTTCAATTGTCTACAAAAGGCGATAATACCATTTACAATGATATTACAAACTCATTTTTTTATTGAAATTTCATAATTGTTCGTTGACAAAAGGCTTACAGAAATGATTTTTAAAAAGAAACTAGGACAAAAATGATAATCACTAAGAACAATGGTATGAGATTCAAATATGAGTTTCAAAATTCCTAAAGCTAGAACTAGAATTGGTCTTCCATCTCCAACGTTCAGGAATCTCTTGCCTTGCTCGAATCTTCTACTGACCTGCAACCCCTATAATAAATTGCAAATATGGTAAGGACTACTGGTATCCAATACCCAATCAGTAATATCATAAATAAAAAAATTACAAGAAGTTATTATATAAATATCTTGCCCAGCAACAGCTTGCTTCTTTCTCTGCCTGTTCAGATCCAGGGAGGTAACGTACTAAGGATAGTTCCTTTTCTAGTGCCTCCATTTCTTACAAAAGAAGCATTCGGCTTGACTCTTATTGGGCTTGGTCTTTGGGGTCTGAGCCTGCACAAGTGTCCTAGCATGAACATGCACCTTCTTGGCTTTCTTCTTCTTGTTCTTCTTTCCTTTTCCAAAGGATCGAGAACGAAAAGACGAACCTCCCACTAAGTTCACTGACTCCTTATGGAGTTGGTGATCCTTCTCAAAGTTCTAAAGTAACCCTAGTAACCCTTGGTAGTCCACTTCAGACTTTGACATTCTATAATGTGTAAGGAATGGGAGATAAGACTTGGGCAGCGAGTTCAATATTGCATCTTTCCCAAGTTGTTTGTGTAAGGGAAAGCCGAGCTTGCTCAAGCGCTCTATCAGCTCGATCATATATAATACATGATCAGTGATAGAGGCACCATCCCACATTCTAGCGTTGAAGATGGTACAACTAGTCTTGTGCCTCTCAACATCATCGAGTGTGCCAAAAGAATCCTCCAACACTTGGAGCATTTCGTTTGGCTGAGCTGTCTCAAACTTGTGACTGAACTCGTCGCTCATCGCAACTAGCATAATGCAGCGCATCATGGTTCAATCATTGAGCCACTTCTGATAAGTATTTCTGACTGTTCCACATGCATTGGCAGTTGGCTCCTTAGGTGCAGGATCCATCAGCACATATAGGATCCGTTCATGCTCCAGGACAATCTTCAACTTTCAATATAAGCTACCGAAGTTAGATCCCACCAACTTATTATTGTCCAACAATAATTGGAGCAATAGAGAAGTGGCCATGTCTTCACAAAGAAAAATCAAAATCTAATTAGTAATTGATTCATTAAACCTAAAGATTTAGACTTTAATCAAAAGATTTCTCCCACTATTTTTTTTGAATTGGTAGCCTCTACCTCCAATTTTAGAAATTATCCTAATTCCTTAGAGGGTACTAGAATCAACATATACTGTACATAAGCCCAACTTTGGTTGGCCCACCCATGTACATCTAAGGATAGGTTTATAATCAATTATTTCTCTAAATAATTTTTAGTAATTAAATTTTGCCCCAGGCCCTGATTAGTTGGCTTTGGCCTTCTTAGAAAAGGGTCCAGTTAGGTCCAACCATTAATACGATCATACTTGGCCCATCTAACCAATGAATGATCAAGTCCAACTTTGGTTAGCCCACCTGACCACCATTTAGAAAGATGTATCCAAGAGATCATATAATGAATGACAATTCCATCAATCGATAAGCACCAAGTCTTTGGGCCTCCAATGATTATCCAACTAATGGACCCATTATCATCCACTTTAATGGGAGGCTATGATCCAGTTATCATATAACTATTTTATTTTAGAAACCTAATAATTTTAGAAGATTTATTTATAAAAGTGAGTAGATCAAATTAACTAGCTTGTCATGATCCTTCCACTAACTTCACCAAGTCAGCTTAAGGGGGATCATTAATAGGTTGGTCTAGGAGACCTAAATTAGTCAAATTGATTTACCTAGTTGACATGGGTTAGCTCGAATAATCAAGCGATCGATCAAACATAATCTCACCAAGAGGCCAGGTAAGTTCGATCAGTGGAAGGGTCTACCAAGCTTGCCTTAGATACCATAAAAAATGGCTACGTAAGCGGGCTGCCAATTAAAAACTACTGGTCTGGTTTACCTTAGACACCAACTGATTTAATTAGTTTCAATTAGATCAACCTAACAGTTCATGCTAGACCGCATAGCCAAGAATCAAGTCCATCTTGGGTCTTGTTAAAGATATGGACTTGACCAACTACAACTATTGTAATTGATCTAGAGAATTCTTGACCTAATCTAAGACAACAATTGATTAAATTTAGTCAATTCTCTAATTAAGTCCATTCTTTAATCTAACCCTAGGTCTAACCTAATTAATGGACCTAATCCCTACTAATCCATTTAACCTAATGTGTTATGATTTATGTCTTAGGATCTTCAATTCACAATCCTAGATCCTAATCAATCAACTTCTTAATTCTCAATTAAGTTTTGGGCTGAGGGTTGGGATTCGACTTTTCGAAAATGATTTTTATGTTTGTAAAATATTTTTACAACATGGTTCTATCAACCAAGTTGCATGTTTGACTCATAATCAATATGCAAGTAAAATAAATATAAAACTATTTTAGATCTAATCTAAACAAGTTCATGTAAATGAAATAGTTTCAATAATAATCAATCATAAATCTATCTAGATCAAATCTAACATATTTATGATGATTAAAATTAGATTAAAATATTTTTAATCAGATCATAAAATCTCTTAGATCTAATCTCATATTTTATAATCAATATTTTAGATCAGCACGTATTAGGACAACCTATTCATTGTACGGGATAAACCTTACAACGGGACAACCGTATGACAGTCCATGCAATCTAAAATATTTTATTATTATTATTATTTTAATTTTAAATTTAATAATTAAATTATAAATTAGATCTAATCTAAAAAATAATCTAGACATGCACAAAAATCATGTAATAAGAAGCTTGCTTTGATACCACTTGAAGGAACCAGATCTAGGGTTTCATAGGTAGATCTTGAAATTTTTTTAAGATCTTATAGTGAAAGACGTAAATAAATCTAAAATTTATTTAAATAATCATGTAAACACCTAGATTTTAGATCTATTACATGATTAAGGCATGATATTAAATTAAAAATTAAAATTAAATAAGAAAGAAAAAGGTTGATCAAATCAACCTAGATCTACACTACATCAAATGCATGTATGAAGTTTATATATCAGATCTATTACCTGAGTAAGTTTAGATGTTCTAACCTGCTGATCTGGCCTTGAGGATAAAGTCATGAGCAACACTTGCATCTGGCCTCTAGGAGTCATCCACACGAGCCTACGATCTCGGATCTGAAGTTCAATGCAGAAAATCAGCACAGCATGCTAGCACTATGCTGATCCTTCTTCGACGGTCAATTTGATGCTCCCTTCTTCAAAATTTGGACTTTCTAAAATATGAGAAGGAATATGAAAGTTTGCTAATCTGAGACTCTCTCAAAAAAAATTCTAAAGAATGGAGGAGAGATTAAAAATAAAACAGCGTTTGAAGAAGACCCTCTTCTTCTTCTCTTTTCTCTCACCTAGACACCTAGTTTGGTGCCTATGGAACCCCCATGCCCAAGGACCCTCTTCCTCTGATTTTTGCACACCCCAAACCTCTCCCAAAGATCTATATTTTACAAAAAAATTAGAACAAAATTCATCCAATAAATAGAGAAAAAAAGAGTCCAACATAGATCAAATTTCTAGATTAGGAATATCCAAACACATGAAGTTATTAGGGCGCCCAACTCTTAGGCGCCTCCTCCATAATTTTTTGCATGGATCAGCAAGGGAGGGCACACAAAAAAGAAGATTATTTTCATGAATAAGAGAAGAATTAATTAAAAGTGGGGGCGGCAATCAAGGGAAGATATTTTGGTCAATAAAGATTCTATCTCATAGAATCCTAAGCAAAACCAATACCTCCTTTAACTTGGTCTTCCACCTAACTTCCAAATATGACTTGGAGGGAGAGAGGGTGTGTAAAAATTAGGAAGAAAGAGATTTTCCATAAAAAATACCTAGAAAATAGGTATGGAGGGCACTGGGACCAAGGTGGTGCTAGGAGATAGGGAGTCCTAGTCACATTAGGACTCCTATTTTGACTTGGTCAAACAAGATCTTTTAACCAAATAAAATCAAGATTAAACCATCCCAATTAAATAAGACCCTAATCCATTTAAGAACTTAATTAAATTAGATTAAATTAGATTTAATTCTAATTTATGTTCTAATCAAATTAGAAAATTGGGTTAATCCGAGTCCTAGTTAGACTAAGACTTGTTCTTCCTTGCACTTGGCTTATCCAATAATCTAATTGAACTTGATCCAATCAAGCCCAAACCAAATCTAATTAGATTATATTTAATTAAACTTAATCTCAACCTATTGGCTTAACCAAATTAAGCTAATTAGTAATTCAATTGCTAATCGATCCTCCTGCAACACTTGTACTTGGTTAAACACCAATCGTATTGATTGTTTAACCCTAGAATGATTCTTAATCATTGATCAACCATCCGATCAGATCATAAACTCTAATATGTGTGACCTCATAGGTTTAGACCGAAGCCAATAGAATAGAAATAAATTTTTATATCAATCGAAGTGACCATCTAGCAATGATACCCGATGACTGGATAGGTCGAAGGTGTAGAACACCATCCTTAGAATCCATGCGGATATAGTTTCCATATAATTTATCCCCTTGACCATAATGCTTGTAGGATACATCAAAGTTCAAATGTCAACTCTGATCAGGTTGTCCATATTATATTTCAAAATACCAAATCCATCTGATGGATTATTCTGGCCAAGGTTTTGCTATATTGAAATACAGTGATACATTCTTCTCCAACTCTTAGAGTGGTTAATTCCATCTTGATCATACTTTGACTTTGCAAGTACTTGACTGTGCCTAGAAGCCTTCCATTGCTGAATTAAAAATTTAGTTAGTCCGATACTAAAGCACAATGAGTTGCTTGGAAGTCACTGAGGTGATCTCAGGTCTAAGGGATACTTATACCTATATCCCATCAGAGACATTCTCGACAGCAGAATGCTCTAAAGTTGGTCATGTTCAATGATGATGTACCTATACATCTCATCTGTATCTCATACCAGTATCTCCACATACCTTGGTTAAGAGGACAACCAACCTATATGGCATATAGCAACCTATGCTCGATAGATGCTGTCGTCCTATTTGACAGCCTATCATTTGGTCATGAACAAATTTAAGAACTAATCGATAAATTCTCTCTTTATCAAAACTAAATAGTCCTAAGAATTTCATCACAATAATGGAGTTCATTAGAAGATATAAACTTATGATGAAAAAGGATGCCAAAATATTTTTTATTAATTAATAAATTAATTATAATATCTCAATCATCAATAAGCTGATGATTGGCTTTTGGACATAATTTCCAACAGCCAGCTCGACCGCCTGCCAAGCCATAGATTCTCAAAAATATATTTTCTATTTGTTTGAGAGAGCTGACTTAATTTTAGCTCGAGCTAGCTCGATATCATCTTGAGCCGGCTTGACCTATGTCCAAGCTAGCTTGATAGTGTATCAGCCCTCCTTCTTAGTTGATACAACTTCAGCTAATCCAAGCCTCTAGGAGCCATCACCTTGACTCCTTCATGATCTCTCAAGCCTTGGGAGAAGCATTCTTGTTCTTTCAATCTCCACCTTGGTTCTCTAAGGCTTGGAGCAACTCCTTCCTATCCATCAAATGCATCAGTGCCACACATCTATGCAAGCTATCCCACGAAAGAACCTTTGTCAATGCATCAGCTGGATTCTTCTTGGTATGAACCTTTTCCAGCTCCACCTCACCATCCTTCACAAGCTCTCTAATTCGATGGTACCTAATGTCCATGTGCTTCGTCCTTGCATGGTAGCTTGAATTCTGAGTATGTAATAGTGCACTCTGGCTGTCGTAGTGCACCTTAATGGCCTTGTAAGCAAGGTCCATCTCCAACACCAATCCCTTCAGCCATAAAAGCATGTGAAGAACTTTTGCTGGATGACGAAATGCCAACAAGCATTTGAGGAGCTCAAGGCCTACCTTGGCTCACCACTCCTATTGGCCAAGCCCGAGCTTGGGGAAGAGCTGATCCTCTACCTTGCGGTCTCTCCTATTGCCCTAGCGATGATCCTGATCAAGGAAAAGATGAAAGTACATTGATCGATTTACTACATAAATTGAGTCCTGAGAGATGCCGAGACCAGATACACTAAATTTAAAAAGTTTTGATCCATCGAAAGATGTTTCGATGATGTCGATGATAAAGATCGCAACATATCTCATTACCATATGAAACTAAACCTAACTAGGTCACACAAATAAAGGTTTTGATCTGGATATTATCAATTGAACTAATCAAGTTCAATTGATTTGAATTAGATTCAATTAGGTTTAAGAAAATCGTGCAAGCACACGATTGAGCCTAACGCTCTTCTTTAATTATCATTAAAGTTTATCTTGACTGAGCCAAATATGTCTTAGCTTACTTAGGTACCTTTACTTGATCTGATTGAAGCTTGCTCAGATCAGAAAAGGATTGTCTTAATTTATGAGATGAATTTGAGACAACACTTGCCATTTTTCGTCACTTGCTAAATCCTATTTCAGACATTTGGTCAAACATTGACCTCTGACACTTAGACATCTGCCCATATGTCATGCACCCATAGAAGAGCAGATAAAGATTTGTCCTCCTACTAAAAAGTGGAAAGGGAGGGGGTGCATGCCTCCCAAAGATAATGATGCCTGGAGTCCCATACAGATGGGACTCCAGGTTACTTTGGAGACTCTACCTAGGTAGTGCCAAAGACTTATCTTTGATCAGTCTTGGCACCATGTAAGGATGATTTAGAAGAACTCTCATCTGATTGGATCAAATGATATCATTCCACCAATCAGATTTAGATCTAAATGCACAAAAGGCCATGATTGGCCAGGATGATGTGGCACCGCATGGTGCAATCGAATTTATAAAAATCCTGTCTATGCCAAGATCTAAGAAGCTTGATCCATTGCCCATGCCACAAGGCTGCCCCTCTTCCTCCTCCATGCCATCTTCAAGTCTTCTCTCTCCTACCCATGCCCAAGAATTTTTGGGCTTCAGTTTGGTGCGATCCAAGCAAGAGAAAGGCAATAGAAAAAGGAAGAAAACAGCACTGCTGCAAGAGATAACACACATTTTCAAAAGAAGTTTTGAAGATCTTCAAAATTAAATCCAAATCTGATTTTTGGCAAGATGATAAAGAAGAAAAAAATCTTCAGATCCTATCTAAGTGGATACCGGTAGAGGTCAGGCACTTACGTGGCTAGATCCAGAACCTCAGGATCATCACAGGATAATCAGATTATCCTCAATAAGGTAAATTAAATTAGATTTAATTTATTTTTTATTTTATTTTTTATTAGATTAATAATATTAGATCTAAAAATTCTTAGATCTAATTTAGATCTAAGAAAAATTTTTTTAAAATATCTCTCTTGATCCAATCAGATCTGAACGAACCTGATCCAAAAAATTAGATTTTTTCTTCAACTGGTATCAGAGCTAGGTTGCATTTTCCATTAGATCTAATTTTATTTTAATTTTGATCCAATAATTAGGTAATTTTAGATGTCACATGAAATATTATTAGATATAAAATCAAAAAAAATTAAAAATTAAATAATTTAGATCTAAGTTGTATAAGATGCATGACTAGTTGTAGAATAGAATTATTCTATATATAGTCTAGCATGATCATAATTTAATTTGATTAAGTTATAATTTTTAGATCTATTTATTTACTATTTTCTAATATTATAAATATTATAATAAGATCTCAAAATAATAAATAAAGTTATTTAATTTTTGTTCATATGAGATATGATGAATGCATGTTTAGACTAGTTGTAGAATAGTTCTACATAATTATCTAGAGTAGGTTTTAATTTGATATGATCAATTTAAATTTGATTTTTTAGATGATTATGAGATAATTTAAATTTGAAAACATGCATAATATGATACACGAAGATGTATGCAAAATATATTTATAGTTAGATCAATTTTTATATATAAGATATATGATGTAGATTTAACTAGTTTTGTAGTTTTCATCTTTTTGATTAAGGCATTTTCTTGACCATCTGATCATAAGAACAAAGTAGGGTTCAAATGCCCTCTCCTCGCATTTGATGGGGTGTTCTTATGATGTGTAGGGGTGCTGCATGTTCGTTCTTAATCAAAAATCTAAAATTTATTTTTTGCAAAATCCTAGATCCTAAAATCCTAGGATTTTATTTACATATTTTATTTATAAATCCTAAACTTAATTAAAAATTAAGATTATGAAATATGTTAAATCTAAAAATTAAGAATTTTTAGATTTAAGATATATTCATAAAATTGGGTTTGGGCTTGGTAGCTCAATTAGGTCTAGCGGTTGATCAAATTGAATCAAGAGTTGGTTAGATGGGATCAAGAGTGCTTAAATTGACTAGCCTAATAGGATTAAGTCTGGGTCAAGATCGAATCATATGAGTGATCGATCAAGCTAAGACCTAATTAGGCTCAGTGGTTAGAGTCTGGATTGTAGGCTATCCTAATTGGTTCTGGCTTAATAATTTGGTGTCTAAGATAAGTCTGATAGATACGATCGACTAGTTTTTAATTGAGAGCTACTCGACTCGAATATGTTCTTGTCGAGTTAATGACATATCACTTCCACCGATCTCACTTAACTAGCCATATTTGTTGACCCAATCCTGATCTAAGGTGGTTAACAATCTGAGCTAACTCATGCCACTAGGTTAGTCGTAATTGTTATGTAAGTCAAGTTTAAAGAGACCTATATCAAATCTTTCTAAGAAAAGATTAAATCTAAGGTCTTCCATCATTATAGATATGCGGATCCTTTTCGGGGTTGATTGTTCTCGGTCAGTCACAGTGGTTCAATTGCACTAGAAAGATGCAACCATGTCTATTAGTCATTGGATGCTATGGGCTGGAGGATAAATTACGCTCAATATTCTGGATATGGTGAGAGACCTAATTAGAAATCCAATCTGTACAAATAGTGGGCCTGACTTAACTAAGGAGTGGATCAATATTTTGGGCATGGTGAGATTCATGAATTAGAGATCAAGTTTGGGTGCACCATGATTAGAGAATCATTGAACATGAGTTATCCACTCATTGGCTAATCCATCACCAATAACTATTAGGTGAGGTGATGAGTCAGTTGGTGGGACTGCACCATCCATTAAAAATTTATAATCATGAAGATTTTTGCATCTCTACAGAGGAAGTGTAGGGATCCAAAAAAATAGTGGAAGCTAATTTTTTTTTTAAAAATTAAACCCCTAAATAGATTAGTCAAGTTTTAATTATAATATCTAACTAGAAACTTTGACTCTCTATAGGAAAAGCAAAATGTTTGCATCCAACCCACTAGCACGTATCCTGGACACCCATAGACCGACTAAATTCAATTACAAGAATTGGCTCCAAAACTTTAAAATCATTTTGGGTTCCGAGAAGTTAACTCATGTATTAGACCAGGATCTCTCCACCTTACCAGCTCATCCATCAGCTGAACAAAGAGCATCTCTTGATAAGTGGACGGACGAAGATAACAAGGCTAGATACTACATGTTGGGCTCGATGTCTGATGAGCTTCAGTACCAACATGAAGATATCAAGACTGTCCATCAAATGTTGGCTCACCTACAAGAGATGTTTAGTGAATAGAGTTGCGCAGCCAAATATCAGATCACTAAATGACTATTCAAGGCTAAAATGTGTGATGGACAGTCAGTCCAAGATCATTATTTGATGATGATCAAGGACTTAGAAGAGCTTGAGAAGCGGAGTGAAGTTGGACCTAGATCTGTAGAATGATATAATTTACAATCCTTGACTGATGCATATAGGCAGTTCATCATGAACTACCATATGCATAAACTTCAAAATACTTTGGCCGAGGTTATGAACATGTTGGTTATTGCTGAGCTTTCAATGAAAGGTTCTAAAGGCTCAGTATTTGCTATGGAATGGACTTCTTCCAAAAGAAAGTCTTTTGGAAAGAAAAAGAAGTCTATGAAAAAGCAGAAGATGGAAGGAGCAAAGAAAAAGAAGGCAGAGCCAAAGAAGAAGGTCGCTGTCAAAGAAAAATATTTTCATTGCAACAGCGACGGCCATTGGAAGCATAACTTGCCCTACTTACCTGGCCACCCTAAAGAATAAGAAGGAAGGTCCTTCTGGAGGTATGCTCGTTATTGAGTCTAACCTTATGGTTTCTTCTGCATCCAGTTGGGTGCTTGACTCTGGTTCTAGTGCTCATCTAGTGCACTTCCATGCAGGGTCTTGAGGATAGCAGGAGGTTGAGGGATGGAGACATGATCCTACGCATCAGAAATGGAGCAAGAGTTGCTGCAGTAGCCGTGGGAACATACCCTCTTCGATTACCATCTGGTTTAGACTTAGTTTTGAAAGACTGTTATTATGTGCCTACAGCTAGCAGGAATTTGATTTCTATTTCATGCTTAGCACAAGAAGGCTATGTGATTACCTTCTTTAAGGACCATTGTAACATTCTTTATGAAAGAAATAAAATTGCAAATGGTTTCCTTATTAATGGTCTTTATCAGCTACATATTGATGTACCTATTCTAACTATCGAGCAAAACGTGAATGCCAAACGACCTAGGGATAGTCCAAACGATAGATATCTATGGCACCTGAGATTAGGTCATATAGCAGAAGATAGGATCAACAAATTGGAGAAAAATGGGCTATTGAGTCCATTGACTTTCGAGTCATATCCAACTTGTGAATCTTGTCTTCAAGGCAAAATGACTAAACTCCCTTTTGTTGGACATGGGGAAAGGGCCACAGATCTCCTTGCCCTAGTACATACTGATGTGTGCGGCCCATTTGATGTGCCGGCTAGAGGCAATTTTGTCTACTTCATTACCTTTACCGATGATCTGTCTAGGTATGGGTATGTGTATCTTATGAGACATAAGTCTGAAGCTTTTGAAAAGTTCAAAGAATTCAGACATGAAGTAGAAAAATAAACTGAAAAACCCATTAAGGTTCTTCGATCAGATCGAGGAGGTGAATACCTTAGCCGAGAATTCCTAGACTATCTCAAGGAAAATGGCATAGTCTCTCAATGGACTCCACCAGGAACACCTCAACTCAATGGAATTTCAGAATGGAGAAATCGGACTCTATTGGATATGGTTCGATCCATGATGAGCTTCACAGACCTCCCTGATTTTCTTTGGGGACACTCATTGTTAACTTCAATTTATCTACTGAATAGGGTTCCCTCTAAAACCGTTCCTACCACACCGTATGAGATATGGCACGGTAAGAAACCAAGTCTGAGTCATCTCAGAATTTGGGGTTGTCCGGCTCATGTCAAAAGACAACAAGCGGACAAGTTAGAGTTTAGGTCCTTTAGAGCTCGATTCATAGGATATCCTAAAGAGTCATTAGGATACTATTTCTACATTCCAGAAGACCACAATGTGATTGTGAGTCGACATGCCATCTTTCTTGAAAAATAGTTTATTCAAGATAGCGGCATTGGAAAGCAGATCAAGCTTGATGAGAAAGTCTCACAAGTAGAACGAGCTAAGGACCAATTGGAACCAAATCAGGTTGAGCCAATAAGAACACTACCTCCTCCACCTCGTAGATCGGAAAGAGTTTCCGTCCCCCTGAAAGATACTTAGGTATTATTTCAGAGGATGTAGAGGAAAATGTTCCTCGTAGGTAATGGTGCTCATGGTGATGATCCCAAAACCTACAACGAGGCGATATCAGATATCGACTCCGAGAAATGGCTAGAGGCAATGCAGTCAGAAATTGACTCGATGCACTCAAACCAAGTCTGGACCTTGGTAGATCCACCAGAAGGTATAGTACCTATTGGGTGTAAATGGATCTTCAAGAGAAAGATTGGTGCAGATGGGAATGTGGAGACATTCAAGGCTAGACTAGTGGCAAAAGGTTATAGTCAACGTGCGAAGGCATTGACTATCAGGATACCTTTTCCCCAGTAGGCTATGCTAAAATCCATCCGCACATTGCTTGCTGTTGCAGCCTATTTCGATTATGAAATATGGCAAATGGACGTGAAAATGGCATTCTTAAATGGATATCTTGAGGAAGATATCTATATGGAACAGCCGCTAGGTTTCACATCCAGTGATACTGATCACAAGGTTTGCAAGCTGCAAAGGTCCATATATGGACTTAAGCAAGCATCTCGGAGCTGGAACACTCATTTCAATGATGTGATCAAAAAGTTTGGTTTCATCAAAAATGAAGAGGAACCATGTGTTTTCAAAAGGGTCAGTGGGAGCGCTGTTGTCTTCCTCGTATTGTACGTGGATGACATCCTCCTTATTGGGAATGATATTCCCATGTTGACATCAGTCAAGATGTGGTTGTCCAAGGAATTCTCCATGAAAGACCTAGGTGAAGCATCCTTTATTCTAGGAATTAAGGTCTATAGGGATAGACCGAATAGGATGCTAGGACTTTCACAGAAGATGTACATAGAGGAAGTACTAAAGAGGTTTAGTATGGAAAACTCTAAGAGGGGATTAATACCCTTCAGACATGGTATTCATCTTTCCAAGAAGATGTGCCCTAGCACACCTGAGGAAATAGAACGCATGAGCAAGATCCCTTATGCTTCTGCAATAGGGAGCCTCATGTATGCCATGCTATGTACACGACCTGATATAGCCCATGCTGTGAGTGTCACAAGCAGATATCAGTCAAATCCAGGTGAAGAACACTGGACTTCTGTGAAATGTATCCTTAAGTACTTGAGAAGAACTAAGGATATGATGTTGGTCTTTGGTAATGGAGAACTCCAAGTCCAGGGATACACAGACTCGGATTTCTTGTCCGATATAGATGATCGAAAGTCGACATCTGGGAGTCTGTTTGTGTGCAATGGTGGTGCTGTCAGCTGGAAGAGTTCCAAGCAAATGGTGATAGCAGATTCCACCATGGAAGCAGAATATATCGCTGCATCAGAGGCTGCGAAGGAAGCATTCTGGTACAAGAAGTTTGCTGCAGAAATCGGAGTAATGCCATCAGATGCCATTCCTCTATACTGCGACAATAATGGCGCCATAGCCCTTGCTAAGGAGCCGAGGTCTCACCAAAAATCCAAGCACATTGAGCGGCGATACCACCTCATCCGCGATTACCTCGAGAAGGGTTACGTCGAGGTCAAGAGAGTCGACTCCGCAGATAATGTGGCAGACCCACTTACAAAGCCGTTGGGCCAGCAGAAGATCGAAGCCCACCTTGAGAAGATGGGACTTAGACTTGTAGCCAATTGGCTTTAGGACAAGTGGGAGATTGTTAGATATATGTGCCCTAGAAGCCAGAATTGGCTGACACTTGTAATACACTTCTAGGGGCAAAATTATAATTTTGACTATAAATCAATAAAATGGGTTATTTTCTATCACATATGTGTATTTAGTGTCTGTGATACATCCTTTGAGTTAATGGTAATGATAATTCATTATTTTCAAGAGTTGAAAATTTAAGACATGAATATTCATTATTAACTCATAAAATGTTCCTGACCATAGGATCATCATGAGGATGGTGATTGATCCGAAAGGTTGGTGTACAATCGCTTCTTTATAGTAGATGAGTCTTGAGTCTATGGTGTAGAGACACCAAAGTGAGAGTATAGGTACTCGTTAGAGAACGAGGGCACTAAGCATGAGCACCTCGAGCAGTCATTAGGAAGTCTACCTTTTCGTCGATGACTGGCTTGAAGCTGCAGTTGTGTATCTGGTTCTTTGACCTGAGGTGCATCGATAGTTCACCTTGAGGGTGTTATAGTTTGATTATACCATAACTCAGTCTCCTAGCCATTTAGAATCCAGAGGTGTATGTTGGCTATAGCATGTTCATTGTAGGAATTAGATTGCACCAATAGAGGATCTATCTACCTCAGTAGATAAGGAGAAGCCCTATAATGATCATGAGAATCAAGCCCATAAGCCCATGGCCATGGTAGAGTGAAATAATAGAAAGAGTTTCTATTAATGTTTTCACATTGGACTTGTATCGAATGATTAATCATATGATGGATATTAGGATTTGACGAGATTTCCTTAACCTTAATCCAATCAGAGCTCAAGATAGAAGAACTTAATCACATAGGTAACTGCACTGAGAGGTTCATTTTTAATTCTGATGGGTTTTCACCATATGCTGTCTGTAGATTTTAAGAGCAACTAGAATGATTTAGATGATCAATCGTACTAGTTGCTGAATCAGAAAAGTTTTGATCCATTAGAAGGTGTTTTAATGATGTCGATGATAAAGATCGCGACATATCTCATTATCATATAAAATTGAACCTAACTGGATCACACAAATATGGGTTTTGATCTGGATATCATCAAATGAACTAATCCAATTCAATTAATTTGAATTAGATTTAATTAGGTTCAAGAAAATCGTGTTAGCACACGATTGAGCCGAATGCTCTTCTTTAATTATCATTAAAGTTTGTCTTGACTGAGCCAAATGTGTCTTGGCTCACTCAGGTACCTTTACTTGATCTAACTGGAGCTTGTCTAGGTTAGAAAAGGGTTGTCTTAATTTATGAGATGAAATTGAGACAACACATGCCATTTTCCGTCACCTGCTAAATCTTGTTTCAGACATTTGGTCAAATGTTGATCTTTGACACTTAGACATCTACCCATGTGTCATGCACCCATAGGAGAGCAGATAGAGATTTGTCCCCTACTAAAAAGTGAAAAGAGAGGGGGTGTATGCCTAGGGTGGCGTGCGCCCAAAGATAATGACGCCTGGAGTCCCATACAGATGGGACTCCAGGTTACTTCTGGGACTCTACCTAGGTGGCGCCAAAGACTTATCTTTGAGCAGTCTTGGCACCATCTAAGGATAATTTAGAGGGGCTCTTATATGATTGGATCAGATGATGTCACACCATCAATCAGATTTAGATCTGATTGCATAAAAGGTCATGATTGGCCTGGATGATGTGGCACTGCATGGCATAATTGGGTCTATAAAACCCTCTCTACGCCAAGATCTAAGAAGCTTGATCCATTGCCCATGCCACAAGGTTGCCCCTCTCCCTCCTTCATGCCATCTTCAGGTCTTCTCTCTCCTACCCATGCCCAAGAATTTTTGGACTTCAGTTTGGTGCGATCCAAGCAAGAGAAAGGCGATAGGAAATGGAAGAAGGCGGCACTGCTGCAAGAGATAACTAACATCTTCAAAAGAAGTTTTGAAGATCTTGAAAATCAGATCTAGATCTGATTTTTGGAGAGATGATAAAGACGGAGAAGATCTTCAGATTCTATCCAAGTGGATACCGGTAGAGGCCAGGCACTTGCATGGCTAGATCCAGAACCTCAGGCAGACATCAAGATCATCATAGGATAATCAGATTACCCTCAATAAGGTAAATTAAATTAGATTTAATTTATTTTTTATTTTATTTTTTTATTAGATCAATAATATTAGATCTGGAAAGTCTTAGATCTGATCTGGATCCAAGAAATTTTTTTTTGAAATATCTCTCTTGATTCAATCAGATCTGAATAAATCTGATCTGAAAAACTAGGTTTTTCCTTCATGAGGAGAGAGCATAATGGAGTTCTTTGATTCATTGGCTCATTTTCTAGAGCTTTTGATCTAGGAGATCTTCATAATCATTTATCTCCAAGGTTTTTTGGTGGAATGGGGGCAAAACTTCTCCTGGGGTCGAGTCATGGTCTAAGCAAGGGCTCTCCACTCTTTGCTATCCCTTTTCAGAGGTCATCGATCGGCTAGCCCAAGTCAGCCATCCCCAGACTAGATCATGAGGCTCCAGAGAAGCCTACTCTAGTCAAATTGGCATCGGAGCCTATCGATGCATGGCCTGCACTGGCTCTACGAGACTACAAACCTTCTGGACTAGCAAGTTGAACTGCTCCACATCCACCATGGCTGTAGGTGGAGCTTGAGTTGCTAGAGCCAAAGCAAGAGTAGATAGATCTAGGTGGGATCTGACTGTAGAGACCATTGACCATTGGGTCAAAGCTTTCATAAGAGGCATTTTTTTTGGAAAGAACTCTAGAGAGGAAGAAGAGAGATCGCTGCTGAGCACTCCTTTAAGAATATGGGATCCTCAGGAATAAAGGTTCCTTCATCTAGCATCAATCCTATTGGTACAAAATATGATTGCCATCGGAGAAGTGCTGGAGTCAGAGAAGATGAGGTCATTGTCGGTGACCTGCAAAATAAGTCTCATCCAGAGCCCGGGGTGGTGGCTCCAGGAAGACCCTTTGATGATCAAGTTAGCTTTTTTGGCCAACAGAAATGGAGTGTTCAGTCAAGAAAGTTGTAGAGTTTTTGGGAGGGAGAAGAGAACCCAGAGAAAATATATCTGGAGGATCCCTTTTATAGATAGAGTCTGTAAAAAAATTAATAGTGATAGTCATAACTATCGGATAGTGGGCCACTCAGAGCCACATGGAGTTTGTTACGAAAGATAGTATTTGTTATCGTGAGGTGCCAATCTATTTGAGATTTAATAGTCAAAGTTTGAAGGGGTGGATGTCGGTTGGTGATGACCTTTAAGCTGTATCAATTCTAGAGGAGTTTGGACTCCTCTAAGGTAGTTTGGGTGTGGGTTGGTTCATGCCGTGCACGAGACCAAACTCGTGCAGAGACCTTCCTAGATGACTATAGGGAGTTCAGCCGCTGTAGAAGTCCGAAAGAAGTTTGGCCGTTGAAGGATTTCGGAAGGAGTTCAGCTGCTAGAGGAGTCCGAAAGAAGTTCGACCGCTAGAGGAGTCCGAAAGAAGTTTGGCCGCTGGAGGAGTCCGGAAAGAGTTCGGCTGTTGGAGGGAGAATTTTCGATCGAAGCTATTCTATGATTATCAGTTACATTAGGCTAAGCATTAAACTGGACTTCAGCAGAAGCAGGATTTATCCCCAATAGGTACTATTTTATTGAATATGTTAAGTTCGTTATAGGCAAATTGAAAGTCAACAAGACTGATTGCACAAGGCTAGTACAAGCAAGATGAAGGTCGGTGAAATCGATGACATGAAAAGAAAGAAGAAAGGAAAAAGGGCCAAGTCCTAAGAAAGATCAAACTCTTCAGACTTCGGGCTATCAACCCCAGCCATCACCAAAGCCTGCTTCAGCCTAAAGATCTCCTCCTCAAGTTCTTTCTTTTTGTATAAACCATCTATATACATCCTGTTGGCATGTTCGAACTTGCTCTCAGACTCTTGCTGCTGCTTCTGTAGGACTTTGGACTCGACCTCTGTATCCTTCACGACTTGATGCTCGTAGTTCAGCTGGAGCTTCAATCACTGGGCCTCGGCCTTCTCCACCCCGACAGCTTCTGAGAGCTCGCCGATGATCCTCTTTAGGGAGGTAATCTCCTTCGACTAGCCACTTGTATCAACCTGCCGACTGTATAACCATCCCTAGAAGTAAGAAGCCTCTTCTCTAGCGACCTTCAACTTGCTTTCAAGCCTAGACATCTTCTCTGTCTTGGTTATTTGATAGCTATTATGCTAGTTCTTAGTATCTTGTAGCTGCTTCTGAAGCTGAGAGAAATTTTTGGATCAGTCTTAGTCGTACGGGACCTTGTCGGTATACCACAGCGAGCTCCCTTCTAAGAGATGGATTTTTTTCTTTACCTTCTTAAGATCAGCTTCAAGGGAGCTAACCTTCGCTGTTAGGACCTAAGACTTGTCGCTAGCACTTTTTTGGAGTTCGGCAAGCTCTCTCTCAAGGTTATGCTTCTGGATGCCGAAGCTCGCTGTGTCCTTCATGTATAAGTTTCAGAGGCAAGTGACTTCTTTAGTCACCTCCAAGGCATTCTTTTGAGAAGCCTAAAAGTCATCCTTCATCTTTTTCAACTTCTTCTTCAGATGATGGACTTCCTTCTTCAAGCTCTTTATCAAAGGTTTTAGTAGGACTCCCTGAGGTAAGGGATCAACATCGATTGAAGATGGTGGGTTATGATCCTAGTCAATGGGAGGATACTGGATAACATATGACACCACACCAATGTGAAGAAAGATATAGATAAAAGTGAATTTGTTTTTATTTAACTAGAAACTTTCAGGTACAAAGCAAGTCAAAAGAAAAAAAGAAAAAGATACAACTACTCGAGGTCCTCAACCTCGGGGGCTGCAGTGGTAGAAGAAGTTGGGGCGCTCTCGGTAGGCTCGGGCACCTCTGAAGTAGGCTCGGGCACCTCCATAGTAGGCTCAACAAAAGAAAGATCGGCCCTAGTGCTAGATGGTCCCGCTTCTTCACCAACCGCCTCCTCCTTTTCCAGGAAACTAAGGTCAAGCTCCAAAAACCTCCAAGCCACCTTACCTTCACAGAGCTCGAAGCCCTTGATGAATGCCTTCTGACTGAAGGCAATGGTCAGGTCCTTCATTTCAAAAAAGATCTTGAACTCCTCCACGGCTTGGGCCACTGCCTCCAAAATGGACTTCGCTATTGGGCCTCCAACTCGGTGACCTTGAGCTTGGCTTCTTTCTTCTCCACTTCCTCCAAAGCCAACACTGCCTTGAGTCTGACCAAGATGAACTCCTTTTGAAGTGTGCTGCATAGGCTCTCACTTTGCGCCGTCTTCTCCCCGACGAGACGCTCAGCCTCGACAGCCATCGCCTGAAGGCGATTGATCTTGGCTTGAAGGTCTTCTCAGACCTTCAGCACCTCCAACTCAGGCGAATTGCCCTCTTGAGGTGGGCAAGCATGTGGTGGCCTGATTGCCATGAACAGGTCACTATAAGGTGAAGGAAGAAAGGGTGAGAAAATGAAAAAGAAGTATAGTGAGATGATTACTCTATGGATAGTCCTGAGAGACTCCCAAATGAATTGGCTCTGATCAAGATCGACTAGGCAGTCCACCTCCTCTGGCAGGGCAAACTTGTCAGTTAAATCTTGGATGATGTTCAAGTTATCGAATGGGTCTGCCCCGGTCTTTACTACTGCCCCAGCCGGGCTTGTTCAGGTGCACCTTGCGAGCCTTCTTCATGATGGCTACTTTTTCCTTTCTCATCTCCTTCTCTTTGCCGACAGAGGGATTAGGCATGCGATCTCCATAGGAGAAATTCGTAGGCTCGGGGGGAAGAGATTTTCCTTTAACAATGTCGATGCAGGTGGTTTGGATGGCCTCATCTCCTAGGCAAACATCGAGAGTAGCATCAGTGGCGGCAGAAGCCACAGGGTCAAAGGCGCTGACCTTTGCTCGTTTTAAGCTCTCGCCTAGGGCCTTCTCCTTTCTTTTCTTTTGGGCATAAAGGCCATTAGCGAGCCTCTCTACGACATCGGTGTCCATTTCTATAGCAAAGAAAGATCACGATCAGCCAAGGTATGCATATAATTTCACAAGAGTCCATACATATATATACATATATACAAATGCAATTGGTATATGCGGGGTCGAGAGGACTCAGGCCGAAGTTGAATAAGGTCTACTCCCTCAAAAGCTCGATGAGATCGAGAGCTCGGTATGCCTTGAGCCTGTTAGAAGACTCAAGGTAGGCTCCATCCAAGCTAGAGGCTCGACGGGCGAATTTTCTAAGGAAGCCCCAAGGAGGAAGGTCAAGCAGCAGGGTTGGGCATCGAACGAAGAAGTACTTCTTCTTCCAGTTATGAATGAAAGAAGGAGTATCTTTCAGTAACCCCTTCTTACCGACTTGAGGAGAGAAGTACTACCAGTCCTTTGTGAAAGGATGGCATTTGAAGGTATAGAAATTTTGGAATAACAAGATGATCGGCCAAACTTCAGCCAGATGGCAGAGGGAAAGAAAACCTATCATGAATCAAAAAGAGTTTGGCACAATGGAGGTAAAGAAGATGTTCAAGAATAGGAAGAGGGCAACTATAAAGGAGGTAGTGGAAGCCGAAGCCTAGAACGCAAGGTCTCTAAGTATAGGCAAAATCGACCAGCCGGAGGCGAGCTGGCACATTCGTCCAACCCAGGGAGCTCGAGGTCATACTCGGGGTGAACCCCATATTGGATGTTAATCAACGAAAGATCATTCAGAGTCAAAATCGAAGGGATGGTATCTAGAATAAAAGACTTGTGAGACATGTTCCTAGGCTCAACCTTGGCCAGAGGTGTGGGATCTAGGAAGGCCGGTCCGGATGAGCTCCAAGAACTGATGGAATAGAAGGTTTCGGAAGACATTCAAATCAAAATAAAATCCCAAAAAACCTTCAAAAATCAAGAAAAAATATACTATAAAAGCTTCTACCAGAGAAATCGAAAGAGCAAGAAGAAAAAGGATGCTAGAGAAATTAAAAATAGGTGATCGAAGGCTGACCTAAGTTAACTGAGAGGGGCAAAGAAGCAATGGATGCGACGAAAATCAAGCAGAGGAGCATCGAAAATCGAAGAGGACATGGGAAAGAATCGGTGCTCTCGAGCAGGAAGAAGGCAAGGGCTCAGGAGGGAAGAAGACTTAGGCAAGAATGAATTTTGGAGGGGAGAGAAGGCCTTAAGTAGCCAAGGGCAACATGAGGTGGTTATAATTGCAGATCTTACTCGGTCGTTCTGTGTGCGCCATGTCCCACTCATCATGATAGGGGAGTGGCAATGGGTAGATCTTTAATTATGCCATAGCTAGGATAATGTTACGGTGAAAAATTTGAAGGGTCATCTTCTCAAAGTCATTTTGAATTTAATGAGCCCAAGAGCTGAAGCAGTAAATGCCAAAATATCTCATTCGAATAAATGTGGGAAAAGAAAAGAACTTCGACAGTCGCATCCATACTCCCTTCTTTCGAATTTCAAACTTGGGAGTAGAGGGACTATTGTTGGGGATAAATGCACTCCTATTGAAGTTCGGCCAGAATGTTTGACCTTTGAATTGGCCCACCCGATATCAGTGACCAGGGATGAGCTTCCACTGAATTCGTAAGACCTCCCAAACTCCTTTAGCAGTCAAACTCCTACTGAACTTCTTCTTCAGCCAGACTCCTTCAGTAGTCAGACTCATGTCAGACTTTTCCTTCAACTGAACTCCTTCAGCAATCGAACTCCTATCGGACTTCTCCTTCAGTCGAACTCCTTCAGCAGTCGGACTCCTATCGGACTTCTCCTTTAGTCAGACTCCTTCAGCAGTCGAACTCCTATTGAACTTCTCCTTCAGCCAGACTTTTTTGACGGTCAAACTCCAGATAGGCTTTACCGCCAGTCAAACTCTTCCCAAGTACCTATTGAACTCCTCTTGGACCTCTCTTACCAGCTGCCCAAAAAGGCCTCGGCACTGACTCATGATATGGCAAATGATGGCCTAAGTGCAGTTGATTTCAAGAACCTCTGAATTCCTCTAGAATGGTGTTAGCTAAGAATTCTTTATTACCCATGGCTATCCCATCCGAACTTGAGTTGTCAGAGTCCAACGGATTGGCACGTCACGACAACAGACATGACCCTCCATAACAAATCCCACATGGCCCTGAATGGCTCACTACCAGGTGGTTATGGCTATCACTATCAGTTTGTTACAGGCTCTGCTTATACAAGGGATCCTCTAGATACGCTTTCTTCTCCAAGATCTTGATTTTTTCTAAAAACTATGCTAAAATCTCTCTGAGCACTCCATTTCTGTTGGCCAAAAGAGCTGACTTGATCGTCAGAGGATTTTGCTAGAGCCACCACCCCTGATTTCGAACGAGACTTATTTTGCAGGTCACCAGTGGTGACCTCATCTTCTCTGACTTTAGCCTAGATTCTGACGACAATCAAATTTTGCATCAACAACACTTAATGGACTATATAAATGTTATATGCCATTTCTTTATTGTCCATGTATTATTGTAACATCATTCATAATGATATCACAATAATTTTCTTTTATTGATAAATGATAACCATCTCTGGCAGCCAATAGAGATCACATTTATCATAAATGATAGACAATAGTGACAATCACTCAAAATGATATCTTTTAAAAATAAGCTTGATAATTCCTAAGGCTAGGATTAGAGCAGGAGTTCCTTCCCTAATGTTTTGCAATCTTTCATCATTTCTAAATATTCTACTTACCTAAAGTCCTTGTAACGAATTGCATAAGACCATTGATATTTAATACCCAGATAGTAGAATTACATACAGAGAAATTATAAGGTGTTATCATATAACATCTTTGATGAGCAACTCCTTGCTCCTTTCTCTTGATCAGCTTGCTAAGGTCAAGGAAAGCAAGATAATTCTTCTTCCTATTACCCTGCTTCTAATATTAGAATCACTCTGCCTGATTCCAATTAGTCTTAGACCTCTTATTTTCACAAGACTTAGAAGCCCTAGCATGAATCCATTCGTACTGCTAAACCAAATTCAACTTTCAATATTGATTATCAAAGTTGGGTCCCATAAGTATATCACTGTCTGACAGTGATCAAGAAAATTAAGGTTTAGCCTTAATCTGAGAAAAAAGAACAATAGCCTAATGTATATGAATTATTTAAAGCCTAAAGACTTGAATTTTAGTCAAAGGTTCTCCCACTATTTTGTATGAATTGGTAGCCTCTACCTCCAATTAGAGTAATTACTTTAATTTTTTAGTAAGTACTATAATCCACATAGACTGCACACAAATCTAACTTTGGCTGGTCAACCCATGTGCGGATAGGTTCTTTTAAAGTCAAATTGGACGAGATTGGATCAAGAGGCATATTTCAAAATTTTTTTCTTGATCCAAAATCAGATCTTGATATGTTTTAGATCTGATTCTTATTATTTAATAAATAAAATAAATTAAATTAAATTAAATCAAATTTAATTTACCTGAATTTGGGTAATCCTATTACCCTGTTGATGATCCTGATTGCAGCGGAAGGTTCTGGATCTAGCCACGCAAGCGCCTGGCCTCTACCGGTATCCACTCGGGTTGGATCTGGAGATCCTCTTCTTCTCTATCACACCTCCAAAAATCAGATCTGGATCTGATCTGGAGGATCTTCAAAACTCTTTTGAAGATCTGCAGTCGTCCTTTTGCAGCAGCGCAGCCTTCTTGCTTTTGATCGCCTTTCCTTGATCTGAATCGCACCAACCAAGTGTCCAAAACTCTTTTTTGGACGTGGAGAGGAGCAAGGGGAGAAGAGACTATGGCATGGAGAAGGAGGGGAGAGGCAGCCTTGGGGCATGGCTAGGATTGAAAGCTCTCTTAAATTAGGGTTGGGCGCAGGGTCTTATTTATAGACCTCTTGCGTGATCCAACTCCTCTTCCTCTCCAACCAATCACAACCCTTTGTGAAAATCAGATCTAAATCTGATTGGTGGGAATAGAGACCCCTGGATTCCTCCTTAGAGGGCGCCTAAGACCAGTCAAACTTAGATTCTTAGTAGAACTCTAAGACTTGGAATCCAAAGTCTAGGGAGGTGGAGTCCTTGTCCAACAAGGACTCCTGGAGTCCCTCCAACTTGGGACTCCTAGCGCCTCCTACTTGGGCTCACGCCACCCTGGCGTGCGCCCTTCTCCTTGCCAGGTTCTGGCAGGGGGACAAGCTCTCCAATAGGTGCATGACATGTGGTCAAAAGTCAAAGTGTGTCAATGGTCAACATTTGACCAGTCAAAGGTAGACTTTTGACCAAAGTCAAAGAACAAGAAATGGCAGGTGACCAAAAATGGCAGGTAATGTCTTACAAATAAGACAACCTTTTCTGACTTGGACAACCTCCAGTCAGACCATATGAAGGCCTCTGATTGAGCACAAACTCCTTTGGCTCAGTCAGGACAACTTATTTATGATAGTAAAAGAAGAACGTTAGGTTCAATCGAGTGCTAGCACGATTTTCCTTGAACCTAATTGAATCTCATTCAGATCAATTGAACTAGATCAGTTCAATTGATGATCACCAGATTCAAACCCTTGTTTGTGTGACCCAGTTAGGTTCAGTTCTGTATGGTAATGGGATATGTCATGATCTCTATCATAGACGACATCATCGAAACTCCTTTCGATGGATCAGAACTCTTCTGATTCGAACAGCTAGAATGATCGATCATCTAAATCATTCTAATTGCTCCCAAAATCCACCAGTGACACCTAGCAGTATATGGTGGCAACCCATCAGAGCTGAATGCGAACCTCTTGGTGCAGCTACCTGTGTGATTAAGTTCTTCTATCTTGAGCCCCGATCAGATTAGGGTTAAGGTGAACTCGTCAAACCCTAGTCTCTGTCATATGATGTAATCATTCGATTCGAGTCCAATGTGAAAATCTAAATAGAAACTCTTTCTATTATTTCACTCTGCCATGGCCATGGGCTTTCTGGACTTGATTCTCATGATCATCATAGGGCTGCTCCTCTACCACCGAGGTAGATAGATTCCATCTTGATGCAATCCAGTTCCTACAATGAACATGCTATAGCCAACATACACCTCAGGGTTCCATATGGCTAGGAGACCGAGTAATGGTGTAGTCAAACTATAACACCCTCAAGGTGAACTGCCGATGCATCTCAGGTCAAAGAACCAGACACACTACTGCAGCATCGAGTCAGTCATTGACGAGAAGGTAGACTTCCCTAATGACTACTCGAGGTGGTCACGCTCAGTGCCCTCGTTCTCTAACGAGTACCTGTACTCTCGCTCCGGTGTCTCCACACCGTAGACTCAAGACTCATCTACTAAAGAGAAGCGATTGTACACCAACCTTCCGGATCAATCACCATCCTCGTGATGATCCTATGGTCGGGAGCATGTTTATGAGTTAATAATGATTATTCATGTCTTAAATTTTCAACTCTTGAAAATATGAATTATCATTACCATTAACTCAAAGGATGTATCACAGACACTAAATACACATATGTGATAGAAAATAACCCATTTTATTATTTATAGTCAAAATTATAATTTTGCCCCTAGAAGTGTATTACAAGTGTCAGCCAATTCTGGCTTCTAGGGCACATATATCTAACAATCTCCCACTTGTCCTAAAGCCAATTGGCTACAAGTCTAAGTCCCATCTTCTCAAGGTGGGCTTCGATCTTCTGCTGGCCCAACGGCTTTGTAAGTGGGTCTGCCACATTATCTGCGGAGTTGACTCTCTTGACCTCGAACGTAACCTTTCTCGAAGGTAATCGCGGATGAGGTGGTATCGCCGCTCAATGTGCTTGGATTTCTGGTGAGACCTCGGCTCCTTAGCAAGGGCTATGGCGCCATTGTTGTCGCAGTATAAGAGGAATGGCATCTGATGGCATTACTCCAATTTCTGCAGCAAACTTCTTGTACCAGAATGCTTCCTTTGCAGCCTCTGATGCAGCGATATATTCTGCTTCCATGGTGGAATCTGCTATCACAGTTTGCTTGGAACTCTTCCAGCTGACAGCTCCACCATTGCACACAAACAGACTTCCAGATGTCGACTTTCGATCATCTATATCGGACATGAAATCCGAGTCTGTGTATCCCTGGACTTGGAGTTCTCCATTACCAAAGACCAACATCATATCCTTAGTTCTTCTCAAGTACTTAAGGATACATTTCACAGAAGTCCAGTGTTCTTCACCTGGATTTGACTGATATCTGCTTGTGACACTCACAGCATGGGCTATATCAGGTCGTGTACATAGCATGGCATACATGAGGCTCCCTATTGCAGAAGCATAAGGGATCTTGCTCATGCGTTCTATTTCCTCAGGTGTGCTGGGGCACATCTTCTTGGAAAGATGAATACCATGTCTGAAGGGTATTAATCCCCTCTTAGAGTTTTCCATACTAAACCTCTTTAGTACTTCCTCTATGTACATCTTCTGTGAAAGTCCTAGCATCCTATTCGGTCTATCCCTATAGACCTTAATTCCTAGAATAAAGGATGCTTCACCTAGGTCTTTCATGGAGAATTCCTTGGACAACCACATCTTGACTGATGTCAACATGGGAATATCATTCCCAATAAGGAGGATGTCATCCACGTACAATACGAGGAAGACAACAGCGCTCCCACTGACCCTTTTGAAAACACATGGTTCCTCTTCATTTTTGATGAAACCAAACTTTTTGATCACATCATTGAAACGAGTGTTCCAGCTCCGAGATGCTTGCTTAAGTCCATATATGGACCTTTGCAGCTTGCAAACCTTGTGATCAGTATCACTGGATGTGAAACCTAGCGGCTGTTCCATATAGATATCTTCCTCAAGATATCCATTTAGGAATGCCGTTTTCACGTCCATTTGCCATATTTCATAATCGAAATAGGCTGCAACAGCAAGCAATGTGCGGATGGATTTTAGCATAGCTACTGGGGAAAAGGTATCCTGATAGTCAATGCCTTCGCACGTTGACTATAACCTTTTGCCACCAGTCTAGCCTTGAATGTCTCCACATTCCCATCTGCACCAATCTTTCTCTTGAAGATCCATTTACACCCAATAGGTACTATACCTTCTGGTGGATCTACCAAGGTCCAGACTTGGTTTGAGTGCATCGAGTCAATTTCTGACTTCATTGCCTCTAAGCCATTTCTCGGAGTCGATATCTGATATCGCCTCGTTGTAGGTTTTGGGATCATCACCATGAGCACCATTACCTATGAGGAACATTTCCTCTACATCCTCTGAAATAATACCTAAGTATCTTTCAGGGGGACGGAAACTCTTTCCGATCTACGAGGTGGAGGAGGTAGTGTTCTTATTGGCTCAACCTGATTTGGTTCCACTTGGTCCTTAGCTCGTTCTGCTTGTGAGACTTTCTCATCAAGCTTAATCTGCTTTCCAATGCCGCTATCTTGAATAAACTATTTTTCAAGAAAGATGGCATGTCGACTCACAATCACATTGTGGTCTTCTGGAATGTAGAAATAGTATCCTAATGACTCTTTAGGATATCCTATGAATCGAGCTCTAAAGGACCTAAACTCTAACTTGTCCGCTTGTTGTCTTTTGACATGAGCCGGACAACCCCAAATTCTGAGATGACTCAGACTTGGTTTCTTACCGTGCCATATCTCATACGGTGTGGTAGGAACGGTTTTAGAGGGAACCCTATTCAGTAGAATAGATTGAAGTTAACAATGAATGTCCCCAAAGAAAATCAGGGAGGTCTGTGAAGCTCATCATGGATCGAACCATATCCAATAGAGTCCGATTTCTCCGTTCTGAAACCCCGTTGAGTTGAGGTGTTCCTGGTGGAGTCCATTGAGAGACTATGCCATTTTCCTTAAGATAGTCTAGGAATTCCCGGCTAAGGTATTCACCTCCTCGATCTGATCGAAGAACCTTAATGGGTTTTTCCAGTTTGTTTTTCTACTTCATGTCTGAATTCTTTGAACTTTTCAAAAGCTTCAGACTTGTGTCTCATAAGATACACATACCCATACCTAGACAGATCATCGGTAAAGGTAATGAAGTAGACAAAATTGCCTCTAGCCGGCACATCAAATGGGCCGCACACATCAGTATGTACTAGGGCAAGGAGATCTGTGGCCCTCTCCCCATGTCCAACAAAAGGGAGTTTAGTCATTTTGCCTTGAAGACAAGATTCACAAGTTGGATATGACTCAAAAGTCAATGGACTCAATAGCCCATTTTTCTCCAATTTGTTAATCCTATCTTCTGCTATATGACCTAATCTCAGGTGCCATAGATATCTGTCGTTTGGACTATCCCTAGGTCGTTTGGCATTCACGTTTTGCTCGATAGTTAAAATAGGTACATCAATATGTAGCTGATAAAGACCATTAATAAGGAAACCATTTGCAATTTTATTTCTTTCATAAAGAATGTTACAATGGTCCTTAAAGAAGGTGATCACATAACCTTCTTGTGCTAAGCATGAAACAGAAATCAAATTCCTGCTAGCTGCAGGCACATAATAACAGTCTTTTAAAACTAAGTCTAAACCAGATGGTAATCGAAGAGGGTATGTTCCCACGGCTACTGCAGCAACTCTTGCTCCATTACCGATGCGTAGGATCATGTCTCCATCCCTCAGCCTCCTGCTATCCTCAAGACCCTGCATAGAAGTGCACAGATGAGCACTAGAACCAGAGTCAAGCACCCAACTGGATGCAGAAGAAACCGTAAGGTTAGACTCAATAACGAGCATACCTCCAGAAGGACCTTCCTTCTTGTTCTTCAGGGTGGCCAGGTAAGTAGGGCAGTTCCGCTTCCAATGGCCGTCGCTGTTGCAATGGAAACACTTTCCTTTGACCATCGACCTTCTTCTTCTTTCTGCCTTCTTCTTCTTTGATCCTTCCACCTTTTGCTTTTTCACAGACTTCTTTTTCTTTCCATAAGACTTTCTTTTGGAAGAAGTCCGTTCCATAGCAAGAACTGAGCCTTTAGAACCTTTCATAGAAAGCTCAGCGGTAACCAGCATATTCATTAACTTCGGCCAAGGAATTTTGAAGTTTATGCATGTGGTAATTCATGATGAATTGCCCATATGCATCAGTCAAGGATTGCAGAATAATATCGTTCTGCAGATCCAAGTCCAACTTCACACCGAGCTTCTCAAGCTCTTCCATGTCCTTGATCATTGTCAGACAGTGATCTTGGACTGACTGCCCATCACGCATCTTAGCCTTAAAAAGTCATTTCGTGACTTGATATTTGGCTGCGCGACTCTGTTCACCAAACATCTCCTGCAGGTGAGCCAACATTTGGCGAGCAGTCCCGATATCTTCATGTTGGCGCTGGAGCTCATCAGACATCGAGCCCAACATGTAATATCTGGCCTTATTATCTTCGTCAATCCATTTTTCCAGAGACGCTCTCTGTTCAGTGGATGGACGAGGCTGGTAAGGTGGGAGGGTCCTGGTCCAAAACATGTGTTAACTTCTCTGAACCCAAAATAATTTTGTAGTTCCTGAGCCAATCTTTATAATTGGGTCCAGTCAGTCTATGTGTGTCCAGGATACGTGCCAATGGGTTGGACGCAGACATTTTCCTGTAGAGAGTCAAAGATTCTAGTTAGATACTGTAATTTTGACTTGACCAATTTGTTTAGGGATTTTATTTTTAAACAAATTAGCTCCCACTATTTTCTCGGATCCCTACACTCCCTCTGTAGAGATGCAAAAATCTCCACGATTAATGATTTCTAGTGGGTGGTGCGGTCTCACCAACTGACTCATCACCTCACCTAACAGTTATTGGTGATGGGTTAGCCAATGAGTGAACAACTCTTGTTCAATGATTCTCTAATCATGGTGCACCCAAACTTGGTCTCTAATTCATGAATCTCACCGTATCCGGAATATTGATCCACTCCTTAGTTAAGTCAGACCCACCATTTGCATAGACTGGGTTCCTAATTGAGTCTCTCACCGTATCCAAATATTGAGCCCAACTCATCCTCCAGCCCATAGCATCCAATGCCTAATAGACATGGTTGCATCTTCCCGGTGCAACTGAGCCACTGTATCCAGCCGAGAACAATCAACCCCGGGAAGGGCCCGCACATCTACAATGGTGGAAGACCTCAGACTTAATCTTTTCTTAGGGAGAATTGATTCAGGTCTCATTAAACTAGACTTGGCATTAGTCATAACAATTATGACTAACCTAGTGGCATGGGTTAGCTCGGATTATTGACCACCTCAGATCAGAACTGTGTCAACAGATATGGCCAGGTAAGTGAGACCGGTGGAAGGAATATGCCATTAACTCGTACAAGAATGCATTCAGGTCGAGTAGCTTCCAATTAAAAACCAGTCGGTCGTATGTGCCAAACTTACCTTAGACACCAAATTATTGAGTCAGAACCAATTGGGTTAGCCTACAATCCAGACTCTAACCTCTGAGCCTAATTAGGTCTTGCTTGATCGTGACTCGATCTTGACCCAGACTTAATCCTATTAGGCTGGTCAATTTAAGCATTGTTGATCCCATCTAACCAACTCTTGATTCGGTTTGATCAACCGCTTAGACCTAATTGAGCTACCCAAGCCCGAACCCAGTATTATGAATATGTCTTAGATCTGAAAATTCTCAATTTTAGACCTAATTAATATTCCATAATCTTAATTCTTAATTAAGTTTAGGGTTCATAAACAAAATATGCACAATAAATCCTAGGGTTTCAGGATCTAGGGTTTTGCAGAAAGTAAGTTTTGGGTTTCTGATTAAGGACGAACACGCAGCACCCCTACACATCATAAGAACACCCCATCGAATGGGAAGAGAGGGCCTTTAAATCCCTTCTTCGTTCTTATGATCCGGACGGCCAAGAGGAACGCCTTAATCAGGAACATGCAATAATCTACAAAACTAATTAGATCTATATCATATATCTCATATATAAAATTAGATCTAATCAAAATATTTTTGCATACATCTCATGTATCATATCATGCATATTTTTAGATCTAAATTATCTCATAATAATCTAAAAAATTAGATTTAAATTGATCTAATCAAAATAAAATTCTAATCTAGACCCTAATTATGTAGAACTATTCTACAACTAGTCTAGACATGCATCAATCATATCTCATATGATATTTAAAATTAAATAATTTTATTTTCTATTTTTTAGATGTTATTATAATATTTATAATATCAAAAAATAGTAAATAAATAGATCTAAAATATGATTTAATCAAATTAAAAATTATGATTATACAAGACTATTCTATAGAACTATTCTATTCTAGAACTAGTCATGTATCTCATATATTTTAATCTTAGATCCAAATAATTTAATTTTAATTTTTTAATTTTAGATCTGATCACATCTCATGTGACATCTAAAATCACTTAATTTTTTAATTAAAATAAATTTAAAATTAGATCTAAATAAATTTTAGAACCTTGGCTCTGATACCAGTTGAAGGGAAATCCTGATTTTTTTGGATCCAGGTTCGTTCAGATCTGATCAGATCAAGAGATATATTTCAAAAATTTTCTCTTGATCTAAATCAGATCTAAAATTTTTAGATCTAATTTTATTATTTTAATAAATAAAATAAAATTAAATAAATTAAATCAAATTTAATTTACCTTGATATGGGTAATCCTATTACCCTTTGATGATCCTGCTGATTGCAGCGGAAGGTTCTGGATCTAGCCACGCAAGCGCCTGGCCTCTACCGGTATCCACTCAGGGCTGGATCTGAAGATCCTCTTCTTCTCTATCACATCTCCAAAAATTAGATCTGGATCTGATTTGGAGGATCTTCAAAACTCCTTTTGAAGATGTACTGCAGTCGTCTTTGCAGCAGCGCAGCCTTCTTGCTTTCCTGATCGCCTTTTGATTGCCTGAATCGCACCAAACTCAAGCCCAAAACTTCCCTTAGGTATGGAGAGAATAGAGAGGATCAGAAGATGGAATGGAGGAGGGAGAGGGGCAGCCTTGGGGTATGGCTAGAAGAAAGCTCTCTTAAAGTTGGGCGCAGATAGGGTTTATCTATAGACCCTGCTGCGCCATGCAGTGCTGCATCATCCCGACCAATCACGTTGCTTCGTACAATCAGATCTAAATCTAATTGATGGAATGACATCACCTGATCCAATCAGATGAGAGCCCCATAGATTCATCCTTAGAGGGTGCCTAAGATTGGTCAAAGTCTATGGCTGGGGGTCATCTAAGTTGAATCCAAGAAGCAACCTGGAGTCCCATCTGTACGAAACTTCAGGCATCCCTATCCATGGGATGGCGTGCACCCCCTTCTTTCCAAATTCTAGTGAGGGGACAAGCCCCTATCTGCTCTCTAATAAGTGCATGATACATGGGTAGATGTCCAAGGGTCAAAGGTCAATGTTTGACCAAAATCAAAGGACAAGAATTAGCAGGTGATGGAAAATAGCAGATATTATCTCAAATTTATCTCATAAATTAAGACAACCCTTTTCTAATCTGAACAAGCTCCAGTCAGACTAGGTAAAGGTACCTGAGTGAGCACAAACATATTTGGCTCAGTCGAGACAACTTCAAATGATAATAGAAGGGAGAGAATGTTAATCTCAATCGTGTGCTAGCACGATTTTATTGAACCTAATTGAATCTAATTCAAATCAATTAAACTAGGTTAGTCCAATTGATGATATCTAGATCCAAACCCTTATTTGTGTGACCCAGTTAGCTTCAGTTCTATATGGTAATGGGATATGTCATGATCTCCATCATCAACATCATCGAAACTCCTTTCGATGGATTAGAACTCTTCTGATTCAGACAACTAGAATGATCGATCATCTAAATCATTCTAATTGCTCTCAAAATCTACCAATGACCCCTAGCAGTATATGGTGGCAACCCATCAAAATTGAAACCAAACCTCTTGGTGTAGCTACTTGTGTGATTAAGTTCTTCTATCTTGAGCCCTGATCAAATAAGGGTTAAGGTGAACTCGTCAAACCCTAATTTCTATCATATGATTTAATCATTTGATTTAAGTCTAATGTGAAAATCTTAATAGAAACTCTATCTATTATTTCACTCTCTATCATGGCCATGGGCTTATAGACTTGATTCTCATGATCATCATAAGGCTACTCCTCATTCACCGAGGTAGATAGATTCCATCTTGGTGCAATCTAATTCCTACAATGAACATGCTATAGCCAACATACACCTCAGGGTTTCAAATAGCTAGGAGACCAAGTCATAGTGTAGTCAAACTATAACACCCTCAAGGTGAACTATCGATGCACCTCAGATCAAAGAACCAGACACAACACTGTAGCTTCGAGTCAGTCATCGATGAGAAGGTAGACTTCCTTATGACTACTCGAGGTGGTCATGCTCAGTGCCCTCATTCTCTAACGAGTACCTATACTCTCGCTTTGGTGTCTCTATACCGTAGACTCAAGACTCATCTACTATAAAGAAGCGATTGTACATTAATCTTCCGGATCAATCATCATCCTCATGATGATCCTATAGTCAGGAGCATTTTATGAGTTAATAATGAAAATTCTTGTCTTAAATTTTTAACTCTTGAAAATAAGAATTATCATTAATTAACTCAAAGGATCTATCACAGACACTAAATATACATATGTGATAGAAAATAACCCATTTTATTATTTATAGTCAAAATTATAATTTTACTCCTAGAAGTGTATTACAAGTGTCAGCCAATTCTGGCTTCTAGGGCATACATATCTAACATCTTTAACCAATTGTTTCTCCAAATAATTTCTAGTAATTTAATTTTGCTCTAGAAATCTAATCATTAGGCTTTGACCTTCACTGCAAGGATCTGGTTAGGTCCAACCATTAACATGACCATACTTGGTGTATCTAACCAACAAATGATTAAGTCCAACTTTGGTTGGTCAACCTAACCACCATTAGAGAGACATATCCAAGTTATCATATGATGAATGATAATTTTAATATCTCGATGAACATCAAGTGTAAGGCGCCTTCAATTTTTACCTAAGCTATTGGACTTATTATCAAACACCTTAATGGGAGGCTATGACTCAGTTATCTCCATAACTTTGTCATTTTATAGACCTAATAATTTAGAAGATTTAAAATTTATTTATGATTAAGGATAGATAAGACATGGACCAAATTGCTCCCACTGACTTGACCAAGTCAAGTCCTCCTACTAACTTCTCAAGTTATTAATGAGGACTAGGATCAATTTTGATCCATGGGCACCTAGATCAATCTCACTAAATAAAATTAGTCTCACTAATTCTCTATGTGACATGCATTAGCACGAATCAATGAGCAACCTAATCAAAATCTGATTAACCACATTGGCCAAGTGAGATCGGTGGGGAGGGTCTACCAAAGCTTATTTTAGACACCATCTAAAATGATCAGGTAAGTGGGCTACCAATTAAAATCCATCGATCTGAAAATGCTAGACTTATCTTAAACATCAATCAATTTATCAATTTTGATTTGATCAGCCTAAAGACTCGGGCTCAACCACTGAGCCACGATCAGTGTCCATTTATTAGATGTATAGATTTTGATCATCTACAACTATTGAATTATTCTATAGAAAAGAAAAAATCTAATCCAAATTAATTATTAATTAGATTTGATTAATTTTTTTAACTTAGTCCATATTTAATCTAACCCTAGGTCTAATCCAGTTAATGACATGATCAAAGCTAACCGATTATCCTTTATCCCATGTTTTATGAAATTATCTTAGGATCTTCAAATCACAAACCTAGATCCTAAACAATCACTTAATTTCTTAATTAACTTCAAGGCTTACGGGTTGGGTTCAGAATCTCAAAACTACTTTCTGATTTCAAGTTTTGAAACATTTTCAACATATAAACAAGTTACATTGAATCATATTCAATTTATCATTTTAGATCTAATTTATTTCAATGTTTAGATCATATCCTAGGATTTTGAATCTAGAATTTTGTAGAAAGTAAGTTCTCACATTAAAATCTACAAAACAAATATATCAAACATGTAAATTCTAGACTCAAAAATAAAGCTACATATCAACATATACAACTATAGGATCAAGATCTAAACATAAAACACGTCATATGGATCTTATCTAAATAATCAAAAATTGGATCATAAATTATTTAAATTTAGATTTAAAATTTAAAAATAAATTATAAATTATTTTAGATCTTATCTAACTTATTTATAATTTAGGAAGCATATACTAGGACAACCTTTCCACTGTAAGAGGTAAATCTTACAGTAGGACAATCTTGTAATCAGTATGTGCGATCCGATATTATTTAGATCTAATCTAAATATCTAGAATAGATCTAATATCTATTTAATTTTAAATTTAAAATTAAAAAATAAATCATAAAATTATTTAGATCACATCTAACTTATTTAAGATTCAAAAAATTAGATCAGCATATACTAGGATAACCTTTTCATTGTAAAGAGTTAACCTTACAATAGGACAATCTTATGTCAGTATATATGATCTTTAATTTTTTTATTTTTAGATTTATTTTAATACAAATATGATCATGTTATAAAAAAAACCTAGATACTCTGATACCACTACTGGAAAACATGCATGGTTTCATGCTTGTATTTCAATTTTTTTTTGAAATCTGACACAACAGAAGATGTAGATTAAACTATTTAATCTACTAATGCATATGATCTAATCAGTAAACCCTAAATTTAGGATCTATAACATGTCATGATGTAAATATAAATCTAAAAATTAAAATAAGGATGGTTGGTATTGATCAAATCAACACCTAGATCTATAACTATTCTAGAAATCCTAGATCATATCTAGGTCAAGAAGAGATTGAATCTCTTACCTTCGTGTTGGTTGAGAACATCATGACTGAATCCCAATATTTTCCTTTATTTCTTGGAGCTGCATAGTGCATCCAACCTCTACAGGTAATCCACATAAGACTGCAATACAGATTAGAGGTTCATTGAATAAAGATCCACTCGAAGTGCTAGCTTCTCGTGGATCCCACCTGATGGTTAATCTAAAAACTATTCTTCAGATCTCTTGGATACTCCAAGAGATGAAGAACACAAGAAGGATTGAGAAAGAAATCCAACACTTGAATCCCCCAAAAATCAAAAAATAAAAGCTAAGAGAAAAGCCTTAAGAGAAGATACATCATTTCTTTCAAGACATTAACCATTGATGTCCTGAACACATCTCCATGTCAGGACAAGAGAAGACCTTCTTCTCTAGAATTTTTAATGCTTTCAAATCTCTTCCTCTCTGATTTTTCTCATAGAAAAATCATATAAAAATTGAGAGGTAAAGGTTCTCAAAAAAACTCTAAGGGAAAACCATCTTCTCTTCTCTTTATTCTTATCAGGGAATGATCAAATCATGTCCAAAAGTGACCACCATGCCCCAACACCTTGGAGCATCCATCCTCCACCCCATCTCCCTCCCTCTCTCATATTTTATCATACAAAAATCATATAAAAATAAGAAGAAAAAATCTTGAAAGCAAACTACAAGAGAAGATAATCGTCTCTTACCTTTGTCTCTTCAAGACATCAATAAATTAATGTCTTAATGAAGACTCTTCTCCAAGAAAATTTGCACCCCAACCTCCCATGCCTCCTCCTTTTTCTCTGCTTTATGCAAGGTTTCTCTTAGGTTTTACATGTCCACACATAGGATAGGAAGCACCCCCTTATTTAAAAGAAAGACTAGGTCAAAACCTAGTCAAAATAATGAGTCTTGGTGGCGTCCAACTCTCCACCTCATTCCTTTTAAACATGGGGAACTAGGAAATATTGGATGCCACCTCATTCCTTTTAAAGATGGAGAACCAAGAAATAACACACAAAAAGAAGGAAAGAGGAAGCAATACATTTGATGAAAAATTGCATCCAAAAAAAATGGGCGTGAGATATTGTTTCAAAGAGAAAACAAGATGTTTTGGAAAAATAGGACTCTATCAAATAGAGTTCATATCAAAACCAATTTCTAGAATAGACCAAGTCAAATTTATAACAAAATAACTAGATATGGGGCATGGAAAACTTCTCTTAGGTGTGGAAAAAATTCACGTAATTCTTTCAAAAATTAATATGGGGCGTGGAGATCATTGATGCAAGGGAAGTGTGAGAGTCCCAGTCCAACTGGGACTTTTTTTATTTAACTAGATCAAAATCTTTTGAATCCAATTCAAAATAGTTTTGAGTCAACCTAATTAATAGACAATTCTAATCTACCTAGGAGCCTAATTAAATTAGATTAAATTAAATTTAAATTAAATTTTTAATTAAATTAGAAATTAGGTACACTCAAGTTATAATTGAACAAGGACTTGTTCTTCCTTGCAACTGGCTTATCTAATAAATCACTTAGACTTAATCCAATTAAGTCTAAATTAGTTCTAATAAAATCTAATTCAATTAGACTTGATCTCTTCCTGATTGCTTAATCAAATTAAGCTAATTAACAATCCTATTACTAATCGATCCTCCTGCAATAGTTGCATTAGGTCAAACATCAATCGTATTGATTGTTTGATCTTAAAATGATTTTAAATCATTGATCAACCATCCGATAAGATAACAACCTCTAATGTATGTAACCCTATAGGCTCGAACCTATGTCGATAGCATAGAAACTAATTTCTATACCAATCAAAATGATCATCTAGTAATGATACCCGATATCCGGATAGGTCGAATGTATGCAAAGAAATATTCTTAGAATCCTGACCTATGTTTATCATATAATTCATCTCTTTGATCAATCAATACTGCATAAGATAACTTTGAGTTAGCTGTCAACACTCATACAAGTCATCCATATTGTATCTCAAAATTTTGCAAAATCCATGACTCCTCATAAGAATTATCCAGGATTGGGTTTTGCTAAATTAAAACACAGTGAGACATTCACTTTCTGAAGTTAATCAAGAGTGGTCAATCCCATCTTAACTCACACACTGACTCTATAAGTACTTGACTATACCCAAAAATCTTTTGATTTCTATATTAGAAATATAGGTAGTCTGATACCAAAATATAGTGAGTTGCTTGCAAGTCATCATGATGATCTCAGGTCGAAGGGACACTTATATCCATCGATCTTAACTAGCTACTCTTGATAGTAGTGTAATATATTGGTCACATTCAGTGCAGATGTACTCCTACATCCCATCTACATATTATACCAATGTCTTTACATAACTTGGTTACGAGGACAACCAATGCATATGACATACAATGACCTACACTCGATAAGTTATCATCCTAGTTAATAACTTATCATTTGGTTGTGAATAATTTAAGAACCATTCAATAAATTCTTCTTTATCGATTGAGTATGGTTCTAAGAACTTCGTCATAATTTAGGAGTTCAATTAAGGAAGATAGAACTTTTATGATGAATAAGCAAAATAACTATTATTATTTGATAATTCACATACTGATTCCAATCATCTACAACTTAGATGATTGACTGTAGAACATAAGACTGTAGATACGGTACGGTCCAAGACTGCCAGCATGGCATAGGGCCGTCCATTGCCATCGACATGGTACGGTCCAATCTAAAATCCATCAACACGATCCAAAACTAACCAGCAGGAGTTCTCTTACCCACCGATACAGCCCATGGCCAGTAGATAATTATAATATTTATAATAAATATTTATAATATTTAATATAAATATTATAAATATTATTATAAATATTATAAATGATTAATAAATAATACTATCAAATTAGAAATCATACCTGCAGTTATGGAGTGAGGATCACACAGAGCTTCAAGGATCGTCGACGGCAGCACTAAAGGAATACGGCGACGCTAGAGGTAGGCTACGAGAGAAACACAAGATAGTGAGATATAAAAAAAGAAAGAAGAGAGAAAAAGAGAAAGAAGGAAGAGAGAAAGAGGAGAGAGAGAGAGAGAAAGAGAGAAGAGAGAGATAGAAAGAGAAAGAGGGAAGAGAGAGAAAAAGATCTAGAGAGAGATCTAGGGATAGAGAAAGAGAGAAGAGGGTGAAAGAGAAAGAGGGAAGAGAGAGAAGAGAGAGATTGAGAAAGATCTAGAGAGTAGGGAGGGGGCGAGTTGGGCTGAGGGAAGAGAGGAGAGAGAGAGTGCAGGGAGGGGGTGGGTCGGCCAAGGGAATAGAGGAGAGAAAGAGAGAGAGAGTAGGGAGGGGTCAGGGTCGATGGTCGGACTGATTGAGGAAGAAGGGGAAGGCGAGGGAGATGGTGGAGCTAACGAAAGAGTCGGTCGGGGATGAAGGAGGAGGGTGAGGTGGCGGGGCTGATGGCCAGGCCGGTCGGGCAAGAAGGGGCAGGCGGGGGAGGTGGCAGAGCTAACAAATGAGCCAACCGGGGAAGGAAGGGAAGGTGGCGGGGCCAGTGGTTGGGCCGATCGGGGAAGAAGCGATAGGCAGGGGAGGTGATGGAGCTGGTAGATGAGCCAGCCAGGGAACGAGGATGGGGAGGTGGTGGGGCCAATGGCTGGAGAAGAAGGGGCAAGTAAAGGAGGTGGCGGAGCCAATGGCTGGGCCAACCGGAGAAGAAGAGGCAAGAGGGAGAGGTGGTGGAGCTGGCTGCCAGGCCAACCGGGGAAGAAGGTGGAGAGGAAAGTGGCCTCACTAGCGACAGAAAAGAGGGAGAGAGAGAGGGAGCTTGGAGGAAATGAATTTGGGGATGGAATTTGGAAAAAAATAATCTAAACAATGGCAGCAGTTTTTGAACTGCTACCATAGCTCTATAGCAGTGGTTACTAAAAATTGCTGCCATAGGTCTATGACAGTGGTTAGAAAAGCGCTGCTATAAGTCTGTGGCAGCTATTTTCAGTAACTGCTGCCGTATGTTGGTAATTAATTTTTTTTTATTTTTTTATAAATATTGCATGATTCTAAAATTTAATGATCATCTTCACTATTCATTATCTAAATAAGTATCATTAGAGTATTGTCCAAAAAAACCACCTCGATCCGATATCCCTAGCTTCATCGATTAGTAAAATCTGATTTCAACAATCATAAACGATGATATGATGACCTGATAGATGGAGATCATCGATGGATCCAAAAACTTGCAACGATGATTTTGGTGTCGTTTGTATCATACTATCAAAGATTCACTTCAATCGGATATCGTTATCATGATCAATTTAGTACAGGATAATTTTGATTGTTAAATAAAAAACAAATGATCAAAGGACCAAACAGCATTCAATTATGAGATAATTTTTTAGATAAATGATCTTGGCTACTATTTTAATCTTTTTTATAGTGGTGATCGTAAAATTTAAACCATGGGTCAAAGAACGATCCAAAACTAAACATCGCTCGATACTTGTTCTTAACTTCTTTGGTAATCATGCTTGTGTTTTTGCAAGATTTTCTTAACATAAATAATTCATACAAAAATAATTTAAATTTTATGATCATCACCATATAAAATGATTAAAATTATAGTCAAGATCATTTAACTAAAAATTATCTTATAATCGGATGTCATTTGGCTCTTTGATTACTTGTTTCTCATTTAACGATCAAAATCATCCCATACTAAATTGATCATGATAACGATATTCGTTTGAAGTGAAACTGTAATAGTATGCTAAAAACATCACTAAGATCATTATTATAGATTTTTGGACTCACCAGTGGTCTCCGTCTATCAGATCATCATGCCATCATTCATGATCATTGAAATCAAATTTTACTGATCGATGAAGCTAGGGCTATCGGATCTAGGCGATCTTTTGTGATGACACTCTAATGATAATTATTAAGATAATGAATAGTGAAGATGAACATTAAATTTTAGAATTATATAATATTTAGAGAAAAAATATGAAAAAAGATATAGCAGCGGTTATACAGAACCGCTGCTATAGACTGAATCTATAGCAATGGTTCTATTTAACCACTACCATAGTTTGGACTTATAGCAGCGATTTTGATTAACTACTATCATAGGTCCAGTCTATTATAGCAATTACAGTTAACCACCACCATAAGTTTGACTTATGATAAATCTATGGTAGCGATTGATTAATCGCTGCCATAAATCGACTTATTGTAGTGGTTACAATTAGCCACCATAGGTCTAACTTGTGACAGATCTATAGCAGCGATTGATTAACTACTACTATAGGTCCGACTTATGGCAGTGGTTATTATAAACTGTTGCTATAGATTGAATCTATGGTAACAGTTAATCAAAACCACTGCTATAGATTCGATCTATGGCAGAGTTATAGAGAACTGCTGCTATAGATGGATCTATGGCAACAGTTCAACATAACCACTACCATAAATCCAATCTATAGCAATAGTTCTATATAACCACTATCATAGACTCTATAACAGTAGTTTTCGAAATCGCTGCAATAGTATACGCTGCTGTAGTCCTATTCTATAATAATCAAAAAATAAAAATATTTTTTATTAGAGATGTTAATTTATCTTCACTAATAAATTATTTTATTACTAATAATCTTAAAAATATATTAAAAATAAAATTATTTTTTATTAATGATGGCATTTTGCTATCTCTAATAAGTATCTTGTCATCACTAATAATAATAAAATTAAATTTAAAAAATAAAATTATTTTTTATTAGTAACGTGATTGTCATCACTAAAATTTTAAAATTTTATTGCTAATATTTTTTTATGATAAAATAATTATTGATTGGTAAAATGAGACTCAAAAAATATAATATCTATTCTAATATGGATCATTAAATGAAAATCAGCTATCTAAAATCTTCATCATAGTTAGGATTGAAACTGGACTGGGTTGGGCCAGGCCCAACCCATACTAGAGCCTAGCCAAAAATACTATAACTAGTTAAAAATAGTACTTAAATCAAATACCAACAAAGAAAATAAGGGAAAGAGGAAAAAAGGTAGGCTCAGATCTACCATTGGAAAATAAGGCATTACAGGTTCATCTTCATCTTTAACCATTAAGTGGCTGCAAGCAGTTGCCTACGATATAACATATCATCCAAGCTTGCCCTGCAACTATCAGAACAATAATGCATCACCTCCATCTCTCTATAGACTCTTTAGGCACATCAAGTTGTCATCATAGCCTCTTTATAAATAGAGCAGTGCTAGTTTTGGACTGGATGCAAGCTGATAGTATCGAGCCCACTCTCGAGCCAGGCCTAGATAGGGTCAAAGATATTTGGATGGGAGGCATTTGAGGGCTCAGGGAGGCAAGCGGTGTTTGGGGCCTCACGTGGGGATGCAGTCCGGGGCTCGAGATAGTGCGATCCAATAGTCAGGGGCTTGAGAAAGAAATAGAAATAAGTATTAGCGATGGCACAATTACCATCGCTATAGCTATCACTAATGCTATTAGGACGGCAACACCATTGCTACTAAAATTTTTTATCGCTAATAAATTTACCATCAAATTAAAAAAATTACTAGTTACTAGCGATGGCTGAACCTCCATCACTAATAACCAATTTAGTTCTCATTAATAATTAATGACTTTTAGTGATGGAATAAATTTTAGTCATAATTAACTATCGGTAAATAGCTCTATTAGAGATGGCTTATCTACCTTTAGGGCTGGAATTGGGTCGGGCCGGATTGCGTTTTACTCCTACCTGAGCCCGGCTCAAACTTTTTTTAGGCTTTGGGCCAGGCTTAGGCCCAAAATTTTCTAAAAAATTTAGGCCCAAGCTCAAGCACAAGCCCAGCCCAAAGCCTGATTGGGCTGGTCCTCCCTTCTTGATGGCACTCTGCTGCTTCTCATACTTCTCGAATGCAGAGCAAAATAGCCCTTCAAAAAGTCAAAGGAACTGATCAGCGAGCTTGTGCACTTCATGGCCTTCTGGATTGTAGAGAAGGGCATTGTTAAAGGTCAATCTGATGTTAGCTGCAAACTCCAATGGCAATGGGTAGAGAACTTTGTTAAGCTTAGATTTCATGGTACCAAGGTCCATGGAGTGCCTGATGATCTGGAAGTAGTCATGGAGGCCCATGCCCACCACATCAACAGGGGAATTGAACTAGATGCTCTTCTTGTGCTTCATTAGCTTCGTCAAGATCTGGCTGCACTTCTTCATCATGGCTGAGCAGAGTTTCTCTGAATCTGATGCTACTACCAGCTGCTTTAGCTCCCTGGGAGAGACCACTAGCAACAAGGTCTTGTTTTTGGAGATCTTCTCCTTGGTCAAGAAGAGATTGGAGGATCAAGCCACCAATGAATCAAGAGGTGGGACATGGTTCTGATGCACGGCCACCATGGCCAAGGTGGTGACCTCCCAACTGCTATAGTAGATCTCGGATGAGCTGAAGTCGATGGATCTAGTAGAGGATTGGAACTCTTTGGATTTGATCCAGCTGCTCAAGCTTCGGACCTACTCCCACTCCAGCGTAGGTGGGGAGGGCGATAGGCCGCGGCTCGTGGGGGTGCTTATGGAGTGCCGGGGGAGCCACAGGGGAGCATGAACACGAGAGCTAGGGGAGGGCTAAGAGGAAGAGGAGAGGGAGTGGTTCTGTGCCGGTGGAGGGGGGTTTTCGCATGGGGGGCATTCAAAATGGGTGGGTTTTAATCGGGCTCGGGCCCCAGTCAGAGCTGGGCCAGGCTAAAGATTGGCCCAAGCTTGGTTCGAAAATAAAATGGGCTCAATATTTTGACCCAAGCCCTGCCTAAATAGTTTCGGGCTGAGCCTGAAGCCCAACCCAAAGTCGGGCCGGCCCGATGGGCTTCGAGCTGGCCCGAGCCCGCTTCTAGTCCTATCTACCATCGCTAATAACCATTGCTAATACTTGATGTATTGGCAATGGTGATGTTATCGCCTCTAATACCATCGCTAATAACAGCTATTAGCGATAGCTAGCCTTCCATCACCAAAGCTGTCGGTAAAAACTTTTATTATAGATAGCAATTTTGCTATCTCTAATTCCATCGCTAATATTTATTATTACGATGGCGAAAAATCCATCGCTAGTATTCATTATTAGCGATGGCGAAAAAGCCATCGCTATTGTCCATCATTAATACTCTATTTTCTTGCAGTGTTTGAGTGAACAGATCTAAGTATCTCAATTAGTGGACCATGAAATGGGGAATAGGTCAAAGCAAAAGTTGTGTGATAGTGGTCATTAATGATGGGTTTCAAGGATACTAAACCAAAGTCGATGTGAGGAATCAATATGCAACCTAAGTACCAAGCCAATTTAGGGCCTCTTGACTGAGATCAACTTGGGCCCATAATGAAAGAAATAAGGTGGCCTTCATTGGGGTTCATGAATCAAGTAGAGAGAAAGAGAGGAAAGAGAGAGAAAGGAAGAGGTAGAAAGAAGAAGATAGAAAGAGAGAGAATAACGAGAAGAAAAACAAGGGAGGGTGTTCTTGCCCAAAACTAGTGGTTTGCTAGCTCTAGTTGATAGCAACAAGCTTGGCATACAAGGAAGATGAAGCATTACATCCCATACCTAAGTTCGGTGGGGCCAGATGAGGAAGATCGATGTTTTCTATGGTGAAATCCCAAGAAAAGGACTAGAAAACAATCTAGAATTGGCGGCAATTTCTAGAAAATTTGTGGTGAAGATCTAATTAAGAGGAGATCACTACCAATAAACGACTCTTAGGGCTTTTCAATAGATTCAAGAGAAAAGAAGTCTCCCGATCAAAGTCCTTTTCCTCCCCTCCTCTCACATGCCCTTACTTTTTAGCCCTTGCTTTAAGATTCATGTTGGAGAGTTGGGCTTGAGCGACCTTTTGGGCTGGGTCATTACATTTCTCTTTAAATAATTTCATCCTCTAAATTATCATATTTAGGGCATAAATTTTGAAAGTATTGTTAGATATATTCCTGAGATGCCAATCTGGTTGATACATTTATTCTTTCTAGAACATATTTTTATACTTGATTATTTTATTTATTAATAAAATTAGATAGTTTATTTTCATTTATATTATGTATGTATCCATGAATCATCCAATGAATTAATACGATAATGACATATATTCTCAAGAGTTGAGAATTTGGGTTATGTGTTATTAGTGATTAATTTATAAATTACTTCCGAATGATAGATCATCATAGGAATAATAATTGATTTGATGAGATTGGTGCATGGATCATTTTTTTCTGGATAGATGAGTCTCGAGTCTACATTATGAGGATACTAAAGCAAGTGTAGATGGTTGTTAGAAAATAAGGTTACCAAGTGTGACCGATATAAAAACTTACTTGAATATCTATCCACTCATCAGTGACTTACTTGATACTACAGTAGTATGAATAGTTCTTTGACCTATGATACCTTGGCTATTTAAAATAAAATTGTTGTAATTTGACTGTACATACACTTAGTCCCGAGCTATATAGGTCCTTATGGTGTATATTGGCTGCAATAGTTTCGTTGTAGAAATAGGGTGTGTACCTAGCTAGGATCTATCAATCTTGATAGATAAATAGTCCTATGTGATTTATAATACTAAGTTCTAAAGACCATGGCCATAGCAATATGAATAATCGAAAAGGATTTCCATAAGATTTCATATATAAACTCGAGTTAAATAAATCTTACATATTATAGATGATGGGATTTGACAAGTTTTTCATAACATCCATCTTATCGAAACTCATGATAAAAGAACTAAATTATGCGATAACTATACCTAGAGATTCATCCATTTTATTCTGCTGGGTTGCCACTACATGCTGCTGGGTATTATTGGTAGATTATAAGATCAATGAGAATTATTTTGATGGCCAATACTTCTCATTAGCTAAATTAAAATTATTCCAATCTATTGAATGGAATTTCAATGATATTATTGATGGTGATCATAATATATCTCACTATTAGATAGCAGAAAACTTATGGGGTCATACACAAGAAAATTAGTCTAGGATTTGACATTGGGCTTTAGAAGTCCTAATTGAGTTGGGATTTATGTGAAATCCTAAAGAGTTTTGAATCCTCATGCTAGCACATGCTTAAACCCTAAATCTCCATGTGACTTGGGCTTCTTATGAGCCGAGGAGTTGACTGGCCAAAGGACACAAGGTTGGGGTGCCCAAGTATTGGATTCCCAACATCAAATTCACATGAAAAGAGAGGAGGGGTGGCATCCAAGATTGTTGCACACCCTAAGGAGCACCTAGAGTCTTTCTTAAGTCCTAAGAAGCACTCTTATACTATTAGGATTCTTTTGGATCTATTTAAATCTCAATCCCTAGAGGATTGGTTAAAATTAATCCATGCCAAGATCCTTCTATGCCATCTATCGTCATGCCCTCTCTCTCCCTCTCTCTCTCTCACACCACCACCCCTCATGCATGCAAGAAGAGAAAGAGGAGCACCTCTTTTCTCATGCTAAAAGGGGAGAGATCTTTCTCTTTTACTCTCTTGCATCAGGTGGCCAAAAGTTGGATGGCATCAAGAGGTGAATCAAGATCATGTGTGCTAATTTTCTTAGAGAAAAAAGATCAAAATTTAGGAAAGCATCCTAGACCATTCCTATGTGAATATCTATGGAGATTAGATGCATGTGCAACTTCGAACGAACCCTTGAAGACATCAGATCTACCCGTGCAAGGTGAAGATCAGATCTTCTCTATTTTTATTTCAATCTTGATCTTAACTATGGGAGATCCTAGAGTTTTTGAGATGTGATATCATACATACATGTATGAATTAATCTGATTTTATTTTGCTATATTTTATTTTTTAATCTTGCATGCTACCAGATTTTCTTCAAGTACTTAATCTCTCATATCACCCTTGAACTACTAGATAGTCTCCCTCTCAAAGTGCTTGCTACATAAAAACTAGATCCTTTCATCCACAATATGTATCAAATTATCTCAATCTCTTTCAAATGAACACTAACATCTCGACCACATATTAAAATATAAAATTTTTTGTCCACGAAATGTTTAGTCCAATCTACTCCAAATAGTTTAGAAGGTGACTTAAGCATCAAATGCTCTCCATGATCTATAGCCTTCTTTCTACTTTAAACTCTCACATGATTTACTGATTAAACATTTTTATCTTAGGAAAACCTCAAGCCCTTACAACCATATGGAGTTACTGTTGTTCCTACGGTTGCTCGAAGCCACAACCGCAGATCCGATCGCTTGTGTGAACCTAGGTGTTAATCCAGCAAACTAAAGAAGATCTAAGAAAGATAAGAGAAGCTAGGATTTTTGGCTTTGGAACTAGAGAGAAGAGAGAAGAGAGAGTTAGGGAGAAAGCTCAATTATATTCCAACCTTATCGTAAAAGTTACAATATCCTAGTTTATATACCCTAGAGTTTCCATATGAATCCTAATAAACCCTAGCTCAAAAACTTTCCTAGGCTAACCCAACCCATCCATGAATTTGTCCCCTTAAGACCTCTTGAACCAGGCCTTAAGACCTCTAGGATCAACCCAGACCCTAGCCCAAAATAGACCCTCGCGTAACTTTGCCCGTGCACTAAGCCGACTTAGTCTCAGCACTGAGCCGGCTAAGTTCCACTCGGTCAGCTCAGTTTGAAACTAAGCAAACCCAGTCCTGTGCCATGCCAGCACTCCCAAATGTGCAGCTCTCTGTTTTGCTTATGCTCTAAGACTTAGTCGATCCAGTTTTGGACTATGCTGGCTAACTTATAGAAATTTTTTTTCTGTAGCCTTCAAGCTCTGGCTTTGGTTCCTTGCTCCATCTTGTGTCCCAAATCTCTGAAGCACCAACCAAGCCCCTTGAGGCCCTCAATACTTGAACCTTAAGCCAATGAAAATCTACATGCCGCCTCCATCCTAGGACAACTCCTATCCTAGACTTAGGACCACACCTGTCCTAGCCTATCCGGAGCTCTCACCCTAGCTCCGCCCGTGGCCTCCCAAGGCTTGGGAGCGCCACACCACCTACAATCTCCATCTTGGTGCGTCGAAGCCTTGGCATACCTAGCAACATCCTCCTACATGATCCCACTATCCCTGCATGTCCTGATAGCCCCTCATGCTCACCTTGCCACTGCCATTCTTTTTCAGCTACTGAGCTCCCTTTTAGGCCTCCGGGATGACCATCTCCACTATCGAAGTTCTTGACTTATTTCTCTGCACCACCTTTGGAGTTGTAGGTATCCTTCTGCTTGGCAACTACATCACTTGTTCTAAACTTTTCTAGAAATCATGCAACGTTCTTTTACCAGCACTCACCGCATATCCTGAGGCTCCACCTGACACTATCCCCACAGAGCCATGTCTATCTCCCTGCACAATTCTCTCCACCTAGATTTATATAGCCCTAACACTGGTGTTGGGATATAGGTCCTCCCTCTGCACCCCTTTACTTTGAACTCATGTCACAGCTTCCTCCACCCATGAAGCCACCTCTGCCCAGTGCTCCACCTAAAATTGAAGTCCTTCTAATGCCGCAGAAGCCGACTCTATCTTCAAGTCCCCCGAGGCCAACCATCCAATGCTGCTGCTGTACCTCAAACACCGTCACTGCCCCTTCGAACCCTCTGCACTCCGCAGACCTATCCGAAATCCTCTCAGATACACCACACCCTATGGGCTCCTCCAAAACCACCAAGATTTCATCCAAATCTTCACTTTCAGTGACTGTACTGATGGAATCCGAGCTTTCTCCTCTCTTGCACTTCTTTCAAAGTGGCACTCCCGCTTAAAGTGCCCTACTTCTCCGCACTTGAAGCACCTCTTAGACCCCTTGCTGCCCCTCTGTTCACCCTTCTTCTTTTCTTTTCTGTGCTTCTCTGAAATCATAAGACTCTCCTGGAAGACCTCCCTCTTCATCATTCATTCCCACTGCTCATTGGATCTGAGCACTGATACGATCTCCTAGTACACCAATGTCTCCTTACCATACAATAAAGTTGTCACCAATGGATCGAAGCTTCCGAGTAGTGAACACAGCAACAATAGACTCTTATCCTCCTCTTCTAAATCCACCCCTATATTGAACAAGTCCATACTCATCCGATCAAACCACTGAATATATTCCATAACATCCTCACCCTCCTACATCCGAAGGCTGTACAGTTGCTTCTTCAACATCAACTTGTTGTAAATGTTCTTCTCCACGTACAACTGCTATAACCTCAACCATAATCTCTTGGGTGTTCTCTCTTCCAATACACCATACAGAACCTCATCCGCTAAATAAGACCTAATCATGGCACATGTCCTTTTCTCCAAGGACACCCACTCCTTGTCTGTCATCTCCCCCGGTCTATCCTTTAAGGCCGAATCTAGCCTCATCTGAACTAGCAGATCCTCCACCCTTGCCATCCATATCGTGAAACTTTTCTTTTCATCAAACTTCTCTAATCCTACCTTCAATCCACTGTTCTCCATGATCAACCCAAATCAAATAATAGCAAACAGATAGATCTGAGAAATACCTTGACTAGAAATGGTGGACAGCAGCCCTGTGATCTCTTCCTTCCTCATGAAGTTTGGAGAAAGCCTTTAGATCTAAATCTCGCTACTGATCTCTACCAAAAATTGATCTTCTTCCTCCTTCATGCTTAATCAGGCTCTAATATCAATTATTGTTCCTACGACTGCTCGGAGCCACAGCCATAGATTTGATCTCTTGCACGAACCTGGGTGTTAATCCAGCAAACTAAAGAAGATCTAAGAAAGATGAGAGAAGCTAGGGTTTTTGGTGTTAGAACTAAAGAGAAGAGAAAAGAGAGAGTTAGGGAGAAAAGCTCAATTGTATTCTAACCGTATTGTAAAAATTACAATATCCTAGTTTATATACCCTAGAGTTCCTACATGAACCCTAATAAACCCAGCTCAAAAAATCTCCTAGGCTAACCCAACCCATACATGAATTAGCCCCCTTAAGACCTCTTGAACCAAGCCTTAAGACCCCTCGGATCAACCCAGACCCTAGCCCAAAATAGACCCTTGCGTAACTCTACCCACGTACTGAGCTGGCTCAGTCTCAGCACTAAGCCAGCTAAGTTCCACTAGGTTGGCTCAGTCTGAAACTGAGCCGACCTAATCCTGTGCCATGCCAGCAGTCCCGAACATGCAGCTTTCTACTTTGTCTATGCTTTGAGACTTAGCTGATCCAGTTTTAGACTGAGCAGACTAACCTGCAGAAAATCTTTTTTCTGCAGCCTTCAAGCTCCAACTTTGGTTTCTTGCTCCACCTTATGTCCCAGATCTCTGAAGCACCAACCAAGTTCCTTGAGGCCCTCAATACCTGAACCTAAAGCCCGTGAAGAGCTACATGCCACCTCCACCCTAGGATAATTTCTATCCTAGCCCTAGGACCACACCTATCCTAGCCTCCTCGGAGCCCTCACCCTGGCTCTGCCCGTGGCCTCCCAAGGCTTGGGAGCACCACACCACCTACAGTAACAATGTCAAATCTTGAAAAAATGTGATCTATTCCAAAATATTCTAGGTTTGAGGCTAACCAAAAGACAGTCAATTTGTTAGCAAAAAATTTAAGATGTCTAGGGTTCTTCTTGGCATTGTCTGTGTTGACCCTAGATTAATTTTGATGATAATAAAAGCATTTGAGTCTACATTATTAAATTATTAACATTATTTTTGAAGATGTGTAGTTGTAAATCTCAAAACCTCACAAACTCCAAGTGTTTCAATTCATCTAAATGAAGATTCATCACTCATGTTTTAAAGAAGATACTTCAGATTGGATAAACCATTCAAAAGGTTATAATGAAGAAGGATAAGTCTAGCCTATAAATTAATTTGGAAAAGAAAGAGTCACAAATAGTCTTTGGTACACATGACAAGCAAACTAGGCTGTCCCAGTCTAGAACTAAGTCAACCTAGTCTCAATAGAAACAAAAGATAGAAACTACAGAAAGTCAGATTTTCAAGATCTAAGAGACTGAGCCAACCTAGTTTTCAACAAAGTCGACCCAGTGATAACTAGGTCGACCCAGTCAGAAAAGTAGCCGACCTAGTCTCAGAAGATAGCAAAACATAGAAATAGGTATTTTGGGATCATTGAGCTTGAGCTAATCTAGCTAAAAAATGAGTCGACCTAGTTTGGATTGAGCCAACCTAGTCAAAAACTGAGCCAGCCCAGTGACTGTAATGGCTAGTTTCTAGTTTCATAGATTTTTCACTCCACACACCTCCTAATGGCTATTTTTGATTTTTCAATGGCAAGATTACTTCCAAAAGTCCACCTAGATGACTTGTAGTGGTGGAAAACCTCAGGAATACTTAAAAAAATATTTTAGAACAAAAAGGACATCTTTTGAACTTACACTATAGAGTCTCCAAGCCATTCTTTAGAACATTCAAGTATTTGAGCTAAATAGTGAAAGGAAGGAGTGATTTTCAGAGATATTTTTGCCCTTCCATCATCCTCAATCTAAGAGAAGTCAGGCTACTAGAATCAAAGATCATCTTCTTCTTCTCTCAAGCATTCAAAGAGAAGAAACCAAGTCTACAAGCAAAGCTTCCCGAAATTTCTTCTCTTAAGCTTCAAAGAGTTTGTCTTAGTTTGTGTTAATTATAAATTTCTCTTTTGTTTCAAGTTTCTTAGAATGAGAAACTTGGGTTAGTCCAAGCCTAGAGTTAGACATTGTATAGTTTGATTGATGAGCCAAAGTTAAAATCAATTAGAATTGATTATTAGGCCAGAAAAATAATCTTTGTATGGTTATGGTTGGTGAGTCAAGGATAAAACCAACTGGATTGGATTTTGAGCCCAAGTAAAATAATCAGACTGTAATCAAGTTAAATAATTATAGTTGAATTCCTAAGTAGTTTACCAAGAGAGTGGATGTAGATGCTAAGTTTGGCTCCGAATCACTATAAAATTATTGCATTTATGATTGTGTACTCTTGCTCTATTACCTCATTCACTGCACATTACATAGCTTGTTTCATCTAAGAACTTAATTAGTTTAATCTACTCTTATCTTAAGTTTAAATTTTTTGTTTAAATACCCCATTCACCCTCCTCTTGAGAAGCCATCATTAGGCAACAAATGGTATCAGAATGAGTGCTCTAATATTAGTTGTTGATCAAACTATCAAAGAGCTAAAAATTAAATGGCAACCCCAATTAGGACTCCACTGGTCAAAGGGCAATCAACCAATAGACCCCCAATATTTAATGAGACTAACTATACCTATTGAAAAGAAAGAATGAGAATATTCATCCAAACACAAGATTATGACATATGGAATATCATAATGTTAGGCCCTCGCGCATCTACAATCATAATTGATGGAGTGTCCATCCCAAAACATGAAAAGGATTGGGATAAACATGATAAGAAGAAAGCTTAACCTAATGCTAAAGCAATGAATATTCTATATTTTGCTTTGGATGCTAATGAATTCAATAGGATATCAACATATTCATCCACTAAAAAAATTTGGAATAGACTTGAAGTCACCCATAAGGATACTAATCAAGTCAAGAAATCAAAGATAAATATGTTGTTGTTCCTACGGCTACTCAGAGCCACAATCGTAGATCCGATCTCTTTCATGAACTTGGATGTTAATCTAGCAAACTGAAGAAGATCTAAGAAAGATGAGAGAAGCTAAGATTTTGATGTTGGAACCAGAGAGAAGAGAGAGTTAGGGAGAAAAGCTCAATTGTATTCCAATCTTATTACCAAAGTTACAATATCCTAGTTTATATACCCTAAAGTTTCCACATGAACCCTAATAAACCTCAGCTCAAAAACTCTCCTAGGCTAACCCAACCCAAACATGAATTAGCCCCCTTAAGACCTCTTGAACTAGGCTATAAGACCCCTAGGATCAACCCAGACCCTTGTCCAAAATAGACCCTCACGTAACTCTACCCATGCACTGAGCCAGCTCAGTCTCAGCACTGAGCCAGCTATGTTCCACTTGGTCGGCTCAGTCTGAAACTGAGTCGGCCCAGTCCTATTGAAGGGAAATCCTGATTTCCCGGTCCAGGTTCGTCCAGATCTGATTAGATCAAGAGATATATTTCAAAAATTTTTCTCTTGATCTTAATCAGATCTTGATATGTTTCAGATCTGATTCTTATTATTTTAATAAATAAAATAAAATAAGATAAATTAAATCTAATTTAATTTACCTGATTTGGGTAATCCTATTACCCTGTAGATGATCCTGATTGCAGCGGAAGGTTCTGGATCTTAGCCACGCAAGCGCCTGGCCTCTACCGGTATCCACTCGGGTTGGATCTGGAGATCCTCTTCTTCTCTATCACACCTCCAAAAATCAGATCTGGATCTGATCTGGAGGATCTTCAAAACTCTTTTGAAGATCTGCAGTCGTCCTTTTGCAGCAGCGCAGCCTTCTTGCTTTTGATCGCCTTTCCTTGATCTGAATCGCACCAAACTAAATCCAAAACCCTTTTGGACGTGGAGAGCAAGGGGAGAAGAGAGTATGGCATGGAGAAGGAGGGGAGAGGCAGCCTTGGACGTGGGAAATCTCTATTGAATTCACTTTGACTTCTTTTATTAGGGTTGGGCGCAGGGTCTTATTTATAGACCTCTTGTGATCCAACTCCTCTTCCTCTCAACCAATCACAACCCTTTGTGAAATCAGATCTAAATCTGATTGGTTGGAATAGAGACCCCTGGATTCCTCCTTAGAGGGCGCCTAAGACCAGTCAAACTGGATTCTTAGTAGAACTCTGATTGGAATCCAAAAGGGAGATGGAGTCCTTGTCCAACAAGGACTCCTAGGCGCCTCCTACTTGGGCTCACGCCACCCTTGGCGTGCGCCCTTCTCCTTGCCAGGTTCTGGCAGGGGGACAAGCCCCCACCAGCTCTCCAATAGGTGCATGACATGTGGTCAAAAGTCAAAGGGTCAATGGTCAACGTTTGACCAGTCAAAGGTAGACTTTTGACCAAAGTCAAAGAACAAGAAATGGCAGGTGACCAAAAATGGCAGGTAATGTCTTACAAATAAGACAACCTATTCTGACTTGGACAACCTCCAGTCAGACCATATGAAGGCCTCTGATTGAGCACAAACTCCTTTGGCTCAGTCAGGACAACTTATTTATGATAGTAAAAGAAGAACGTTAGGTTCAATCGAGTGCTAGCACGATTTCCTTGAACCTAATTGAATCTCATTCAGATCAATTGAACTAGATCAGTTCAATTGATGATCACCAGATTCAAACCCTTGTTTGTGTGACCCAGTTAGGTTCAGTTCTGTATGGTAATGGGATATGTCATGATCTCTATCATAGACATCATCGAAACTCCTTTCGATGGATCAGAACTCTTCTGATTCGAACAGCTAGAATGATCGATCATCTAAATCATTCTAATTGCTCCCAAAATCCACCAGTGACACCTAGCAGTATATGGTGGCAACCCATCAGAGCTGAATGCGAACCTCTTGGTGCAGCTACCTGTGTGATTCAGTTCTTCTATCTTGAGCCCCGATCAGATTAGGGTTAAGGTGAACTCGTCAAACCCTAGTCTCTGTCATATTGATGTAATCATTCGATTCGAGTCCAATGTGAAAATCTAAATAGAAACTCTTTCTATTATTTCACTCTGCCATGGCCATGGGCTTTCTGGACTTGATTCTCATGATCATCATAGGGCTACTCCTCTACCACCGAGGTAGATAGATCCCATCTTGATGCAATCCAGTTCCTACAATGAACATGTCATAGCCAACATACACCTCAGGGTTCCATATGGCTAGGAGACCGAGTAATGGTGTAGTCAAACTATAACACCCTCAAGGTGAACTGCCGATGCATCTCAGGTCAAAGAACCAGACACACTACTGCAGCATCGAGTCAGTCATTGACGAGAAGGTAGACTTCCCTAATGACTACTCGAGGTGGTCACGCTCAGTGCCCTCGTTCTCTAACGAGTACCTGTACTCTCGCTCCGGTGTCTCCACACCGTAGACTCAAGACTCATCTACTAAAGAGAAGCGATCGTACACCAACCTTCCGGATCAATCACCATCCTCGTGATGATCCTATGGTCGAGAGCTGTTTATGAGTTAATAATGATTATTCATGTCTTAAATTTTCAACTCTTGAAAATATGAATTATCATTACCATTAACTCAAAGGATGTATCACAGACACTAAATACACATGTGTGATAGAAAATAACCCATTTCATTAATTATAGTCAAAATTATAATTTTGCCCCTAGAAGTGTATTACAAGTGTCAGCCAATTTTGGCTTCTAGGGCACATATATCTAACACCTATGTCATGCCAGCAGTTCCGAACACGTAGCTTTCTATTTTGCCTATGCAATGAGACTTAGCCGATCTAGTTTTAGACTAAGCTGGCAAACCTACAGAAAATTCTTTTTCTATAGCCTTCAAGCTCCGACTTTGGTTTCTTGCTCCACCTTATGTCCCAGATCTCTGAAGCACCAATCAAGTCCCTTGAGGCCCTCAATACCTGAACCTCAAGCCTGTGAAGAGCTATATGCCACCTCCACCCTAGGACCTAGGACCGCACCTATCCTAGTCCCAGGACCACACCTATCCTAGCCTTCCCAGAGCCCTCATCTAGGCTCCATTCATAGCCTCCCAAGGCTTGGGAGCACCATACCACCTAGAATCTCCACCTTAGTATGCCCAAGCCTTGGCACACCTAGCAACATCCTCCTACATGATCCCACTGTCTCTACATATCCTGATAGCAACTCATGCTCACCTTGCCACTGCCATTCTTCTTCAACTGCTGAGCTCCCTTTGAGGCCTTCAGGATGACCGCCTCCACTGCTGAAGTCCTTGGCTTGTTTCTCTGCACCACCTTTGGAATTGTAAGTATCCTTCTATTTGGCAGCTGCATCACTTGTCCTGAACTTTCCTAAAGATCATGCAATATTTCTTTACCGACACTAGCCACATATCCTGATGCTCCACCTAACACTGTCTCCATAGAGCCATGCCTGTCTCCCTGCACAATCCTCTCCACCTAGATCTGTACAGCCCCAGCACTGGTGCTGGGATATAGGTCCTCCCTCTACACCCTTTTACTCTGAACCCATGTCATAGCTTCCTCCACCCATGAAGCCACCTCTACCCGATGCTCCACCTAGAACTAAAGTCCTCTTGATGCTGCAGAAGTTGACTCTATCTCTGACTCCCCTGAGGCCAACCACCCAATGCTACACTGCTGGATCTGTTATTGTAACTTGAACACCGTTGCTACTCCTTCGGAACCTCTGCACTCCATAGACCTATCCAAAATCCTCTCAGATACACCACACCCTATTGGCTCCTCCAAGACCACCAAGAGTTCATCTGAATCTTCACTTTCAGCAACTGTACTGATGGAATCCGAGCTTTCTCCTCCCTTGCACTTTTTTGAAAGCAAACACTCCCGCTTAAAGTGCCCTACTTCTCCATACTTGAAGCATCTCTTGGATCCCTTGCTGCCCCTCTATTCGTCCTTCTTCTTTTCTTTTCTATGCTTCACTAAAACCATAAGACTCTCCTAGAAGACCTTGCTCTTCGTCATCCATTTCCACTACTCGTTGGACCTAAGCATTGATATTATCTCCTAATACACCAGTGTCTCCTTACCATACAACAAAGTTCTCACCAATGGATCGAAGCTCCTGGATAGCGAACACAGCAATAATAGACTCCTGTCCTCCTTTTCTAAATCCATCACTATATTAAGCAAGTTCATACTCATCCGATCGAATCGCTTTATATGCTCCACAACATCCTCGCCCTCCTGCATCCGAAGGCTGTACAGTTTCTTCTTCAGCATCAACTTGTTGCCCATACCTTTCCCATGTACAACTGCTGTAACCTCAACCATAATTCCTTAGGTATTCTCTCTTCCAACACACCATACAAAATCTCATCCACCAAGCAAGCCCTAATCATGGCACATGCTCTTTTCTCCAAGGACACCTACTCCTTGTCTTGGCCTATCCTCCAATGCCGAATCCTACCTCATCTAAACCAGCAGATCCTCCACCCTTACTATTTACATCATGAAACATTCCTTTTCATCAAACTTCTCTAATCCTACCTTCAACCCACTATTCTCCATGATTAATCCAAATCAAATAATAGCAAACAGGTTGATCTAAGAAATATCTTGACTAGGGATGGTGGACAGCAGCCCTATGATCTCTTTCTTCCTCACGAAGCCTAGAGAAAGCCTTTCGATCTTAATCTCGTTGCTGATCATTGTTGAAAATCGATCTTCTTTTTCCTCCATGCTCAATCGGGCTCAGATACCAATTATTATTCCTACGGCTGCTCGGAGCCACAACCGTAGATTCGATCTCTTGCATGAACCTGGGTGTTAATCCAGTAAACTAAAGAAAATCTAAGAAAGATGAGAGAAGCTAGGATTTTGGTGTTGGAACTAGAGAGAAGAGAGAAGAGAGAGTTAGGGAGAAATGCTCAATTGTATTCCAACCTTATTGTAAAAGTTACAATATCCTGGATTATATATCCTAGATGTTTCATATGAATCCTAATAAGCCTCAGCTCAAAAATTTCCTAGGCTAACCCAACCTATACATGAATTAGCCCACTTAAAACAACTTGAACCAGGCCTTAAGACCCCTAGGATCAACCCAGACTCTAGCCCAAAATAGATCCTCGCATAACTCTGCCCGCGCATTGAGCCAGCTCAGTCTCAACACTGAGCCAGCTAAGTTCCACTAGGTCGGCTCTATCAGAAACTGAGCCAGTCCAGTTCTGTGCCGTGACAACAATCCCGAACATATAGCTCTCTATTTTGCCTATGCTCTGAGACTTAGTCGACCTAGTTTTGGACTGAGCTGGCTAACCTATGAAAAATCGTTTTTCTGTAGTCTTCAAGCTCCAACTTTGGTTCCTTGCTCCACCTTGTGTCCCAGGTCTCCAAAGCACCAACCAAGCCCCTTGAATCCCTCAATACCTGAACCTCAAGCCTGTGAAGAGCTACATGCCGCCTCCATCCTAAGACAACTCCTGTCCTAGCCCTAGGACCACACCAGTCCTAGCCTTCTCGAAGCCCTCATTCAGGCTCCGCCCGTAGCCTCCCAAGGCTTGGGAGCACCACACCACCTACAATCTCCACCTAGGTGCACCCAAGCCTTAGCACACCAAGCAACATCCTTCTGTATGATCCCACTATCTCTACATGTCCTGATAGCCCCTCATGCTCATCTTGCCACTGCCATTCTTCTTCAGCTGCTAAGCTTCCTTTGAGGCCTTCGGGATAACCACCTCCACTGCTGAAGTCCTTGGCCTGTTTCTCTGCACCACCTTTAAAATTGTAGGTATCCTTCTGCTTGGCAGCTGCATCACTTGTCTTGGACTTTTCTAGAGATCATGCAATGTTTCTTTACCGGCACTAGCTGCATATCCTGATGCTCCACCTAACACTGTCTCCATAGAGCCATGCCTGTCTCCCTACACATTCCTCTCCACCTGGATCTGTACAGCTCCGGCACTGGTGCTGGGATTTAGGTCCTTCCTCTGCACCCCTTTACTCTAAACCCGCATCATAGCTTCCTCTACCCATGAAGCCACCTCTGTCCAGTGCTCCACCTAAAACTGAAGTCCCCCTGATGCTGTAGAAGCTGACTCTATCTCCGACTCCTCCAAAGCCAACCATCCAATGCTGCACTGCTGGGTCTGTCGTTGTACCTCGAACACCGTTGCTGCCCCTTCAGAACCTCTACACTCCATAGATCTATCCGAAACCCTTTCAGATACACCACACCATGCTGGCTCCTTCGAGACCACCAAAAGCTCATTCAAATCATCACTTTCAATGACTACATTGATGAAATCCAAGCTTTTTTCTCCCTTGCACTTTTTTGAAAGCGGACACTCCCACTTAAAGTGCCATACTTCTTCGCACTTGAAGCATCTCTTGGATCCCTTGCTGCCCCTCTATTCGACCTTCTTCTTTTCTTTCATGTGCTTCTCCGAAACCACAAGACTCTCTTGGAAGACCTTCCTCTTCATCATCCATTCCTGCTGCTTGTTTGACTTGAGCACTAATACGATCTCATCGTACACTAGTGCCTTCTTACCATATAATAAAGTTGTCACCAATGGATCGAAGCTCCTGGGTAGTGAACATAGCAATAATAGACTCTTGTCCTCCTCTTCTAAATCCACCCCTATATTGAGCACGTTCATGATCATCCGATCGAACCACTGAATATGCCCCACAACATCCTCGTCCTTCTGTATCCGAAGGCTATACAGTTGCTTCATCAGCATCAACTTGTTGCATATATTCTTCTCCATGTACAACTATTGTAACCTCGACCATAATCCCTTGGGTGTTCTCTCTTCCAACACACCATACAAAACCTCATCCACCGAACAAGCCCTAATCATGGCACATGCCCTTTTCTCCAAGGACACCCACTCCTTGTCTATCATCTCCCCTATCCTATCCTCCAATGCCGAATCCAGCCTCAACTGAACCAGTAGATCCTTCATCCTTATAATTTACATCGTGAAACTTTTTTTTCCATCAAACTTCTCTAATCCTACCTCAACCAGATATTTTTCATGATCAATCCAAATCAAATAACAGCAAACAGATAGATCTGAGAAATACCTTAACTAGGGATGGTGGATAGCAGCCTTTACTAGCTGAAATTACAGCCCTTAGAGCCGAAGTCAACAACTTAAAAGGAACAGCTATGCATGTTCAGAGCATTACTTGTAACCTATGTGGAGGACGACACGATACGATTAATTGCCAGACAGATAATCCTTTTGCTAAAACAACTGATACAGCTAATTATATTGATAATTTTTTTAGGCTGCAACAAAATAATCCCTACTCCAACACATACAATCAAGGGTGGAGGCAGCACCCAAATTTCTCATGGAGCAATCAAAATGCTGCACAACAGCCACCCCCGAGATTCCAAGTACCTGAAAAGAAGTCCAACATAGAAGAGCTGATGGTCAAATTTATGCAAAACCAAGAAGCAACTATAAAAAATTTGGAAGCCAAACTTAGGCAGGACCAAACAGCAGCAATTCGAAACTTGGAGATGCAAATAGGTCAAATGGCTAAGATAATCTCCGAGAGACCTCAAGGATCCTTGCCAAGCAATACGGAGACAAATCCAAGGGAGCAAGTCAATGCTATCACCCTAAGAAGTGGTACAAAGCTGGAGGAGCTACATCAGAAGAAAGAGACTGAAGAGCCAACTACAAATAAGGAACCATCAACTCAAACTTCGTCAGTCACCAAAACAACCAGCAGATGGATGGTCTCCAGGTATACGGTTTGCTGATCCAAATGTGAAGCCCTACGTGCCACCACTACCATTCCCAGAGAGACAAATACAGCATCCAGATAAGGAATTTTCTAACTTTTTCAAAATTTTAAAGAATTTACATATTAATATTCCTTTTGTAGATGCTATTACTCAAATGCCCAGGTATGCCAAGTTTCTCAAAGAAATCTTAACAAATAAGAAAAAGCTGAAGGAGCATGAGAGAATAAATTTGAATGAAGAATGCTCAGCAATACTTCAAAATAAATTACCACAGAAGCTAAAAGATCCAGGGAGTTTTACTATCCCCTGCATTATTGGTGATTGTAGTTTTGATAAAGTTTTATGTGATTTAGGAGCAAGCATTAATCTCATGCCTTTTTCTATTTTCAGAAAGCTGGGTCTAGGAGAACCAAAGCCTACCACTATTACTCTTCAATTAGCCGACAGATCCATTAAATATCCAAGAGGTATAGTGGAGGATGTCTTGGTAAAGGTAAACAAGTTTATTTTTTCCTGTTGATTTTATTATTCTTGATATGGAAGAAGATTATGATGTACCCCTTATTTTAGGGAGACCCTTTCTAGCTACTGGAGGAGCTTTAATAAATGTTCAACAAGGAAAATTAATTCTTAGAGTCCAAGACGAACAAGTTACTTTTAATATTTTTAAAGATACTAAACATCCTGATGACAATCAAACTTGTTTTCTAATTGATATTATTGACAATTCGGTATATGAGAATTCTGTAGAAAACATATTTGAGACTATAAAAGCGAGCAATGTCAAATTGAAAGAGGACTCGATTAAACATGAAAGTATTCCAATTGAAGTGGCACTGGATTGATCCACTTTAGAACTTAAAGAGAGAAGAGAGAGTTAGGGAGAAAAGCTTATTTATATTCTAATCATATTGCAAAAGTTACAATATCCTAGTTTATGTATCCTAAAGTTTCCACATGAACCCTAATAAACCTTAGCTCAAAAACTCTCCTAGGCTAACCCAACCCATACATGAATTAGCCCCTTTAAGACGTCCTGAACTAGGCTATAAGACCGCTAGGATTAACCCAGACCCTTGTCTAAAATAGACCCTCGCATAACTCTACTCGTGCACTGAGTCAGCTAAGTTCCACTTGGTTGGCTCAGCCTAAAACTGAGCCGGCCCAGTCCTATGTCATGCCAGTAGTTCCAAACATGTAGTTCTCTATTTTGCCTATGCACTAAGACTTAGCCAACCCAGTTTAGGACTGAGCTGGCTAACCTACAGAAAATTCTTTTTCTACAGCCTTCAAGCTCTGATTTTGATTTCTTGCTCCACCTTGTGTCCCAGATCTCCGAAGTACCAATCAAGCCCTTTGAGGCCCTCAGTACCTGAACCTCAAGCCTGTGAAGAGCTACATGCCACCTCCACCCTAGGACTTAGGACCACACCTATCCTAGCCTTCCTGGAGCCCTCATCCAGGCTCCGTCTGTAGCCTCCCAAGGCTTAGGATCACCATACCACCTAGAATCTCCACCTTGGTGTGCTTAAGCCTTGGCACACCTAGCAACATCCTCCTGCATGATCCCGCTGTCTCTACATATTCTGGTAGCCCCTCATGCTCACCTTGCCACTGTCATTCTTCTTCAACTGCTGAGCTCCCTTTCAGGCCTTCGGGATGACCGCCTCTACTGCTGAAGTCCTTGGCTTATTTCTCTGCACCACCTTTAAAATTATAGGTATCCTTCTGCTTGGCTGCTACATCACTTGTCCTGAACTTTCCTGAAGATCATAATGGATCGAATCTGGGCCGTCCGATCGTGTTGAAATAAGCCTTCAGACCTTTAGTTTTACGTCGGGATGAATCTCGACCGTTGGATCTCGATCGAGAGCTGCGGATGCCGTCCATCAGCGCCTTCTTCTCATCCATCCGATCAAGCTTCAGTGAAAACCGCCCGTTAGATCAATCAGAATTTCCAAATTGCCCTCCGTGGACTGTGCGCGAGCCCGGTGTTGTGTGGACCGCCGTGTTCTTCAACCAATCAGAGCGCTCTTTATACTGTGAAATTCCCAAATTACCCTTCAGATGGTCCACCGTGCGCCACGAAAAATGTTGACGTCAGCGTTGCATCGGTGGTTTTTTTTTTTTTTTTTTTTTTTTTTGAAATTCGATTCTGGGCTCGTTTGAAGTCCGTTTTGCCTGAAATTTTTTTCATCTGAACCAGAAAAATGAGATCTTCACATTGGTGGCCTTCTTTCCTATATAAGATTAACAAAAGTATCAATTTCTAATAAAATAGATTAATTTATTTTATAATTTAATACTTTTATTAGTATATTTTTACCACTTATCAGCTATTACATGTGATTTCTTAGGATTTGACTGATAGCGAGCACACATGAATACACTAAATATTATGTTCGGTCTACTTGTAGTTAAATATAGCAAAGACCCAATCATACCTCGATATAGCTTAGGATCTACTATTTTTTCTTTTGAGTCTTAATTAAGCTTGCAACTTGTGCTCATGAGGGTGCCACTTCTTTTGACATTATTTATCCCAAATTTCATTATTATTTTCTTGATGTATTAGCTTTGGTTGATGAAGATTCCCTCATTTGATTGCTTGATTTGAAGTTCAAAAAAAAAGTTGAGTTCTTCCATCATGCTCATTTCGAACTCATCCTGCATGAGACTAGCAAACTCTCTACACAAAATTTTATTAGTAGCACCAAATACAATATCATCGACATATAATTATACAATCAATAAATCACTTGATTTTTTAATAAATAGCATTTTATCTACATTACCTCTTTCAAAATCATTATTTATTAAGAACTTAATCTATCATACCAAGCCCTAGGTGCTTGTTTTAATCCATACAGAGCTTTCTTAAGTTTATATACGTGATTAGGTAACTCTTCTTCAACCTCTTGCTCTTTATCTTCTTTTTCTTCAGAAGAAGTATCTGACATATCTTTTAATTTCTTTTTAAGAATTTCTATATCCACATCAAGCTCTTCTTCTCTTATTTTAAGAGAGTTAGTTTCATCAAAAATAACATGCATAGATTCTTCCACAATCAATGTTCTTTTGTTAAATACTCTATATGCTCTACTATGTGATGAATATCCTAGGAAAATTCTTTCATCTAATTTTATATCAAACTTTTCTAGCATATCTTTACCATTTATTAGAATAAAATATCTACATCCAAAAATTTTATAATATGAAATATTTGATTTCTTTTCTTTATAGAGTTCATATAGAGTTTTCTTTAAAATTGATCTAATTAATACTCTATTTAGCGCATAGCATGCGGTGTTAATAGCTTCCATCCAAAAATATTTTAGAAGGTTGCTTTCATAGAGCATGGTCTGTGCCATTTTAATTAATGTTCTATTCTTTTTTTCTACCATTCCATTTTGTTGGAATGTTCTAGGTGTTGAAAAGTTAAGATTGATTCTATTATTAGAGTAAAAACTTTTAAATTTTTTATTTTTAAATTTCATGCCATGATCACTTCTTATATATAAAATATTATATTTTTTTTATTATTTTATTAAATAGATCAACAAACATATCAAAAATATTATCTTTATGAGATAAAAATAAAATTCATGCATATCTTGAAAAATCATCTATTATAACAAAGCCATATCTTTTTTCCTCAAAGATTAGTAGTTGAAATATGTCCAAATAAATTCATATGAAGTAATTCTAGAGGCCTAGTAGTTGAAATAATATTTTTGAATTTGAAAGAAGATTTTGTTTGTTTATCAAGTTGGCATGCTTTGCAAACATTATTTTTTTCAAAATTTATTTTAGATAATCCCTTCACTAAATCAAGTTTAATTAATCTTGCTAATGAGTCCATACTGGTGTGACCTAATTTATTATGCCAAATCTAACTCAATTCATTTAGTTTAACATTCATAACGACAAGACACTCAATATTTTCATGTTTAAGTTCATCAAGATGAATAATATAAACATTCCCATGTATTTTTCCTATGAATTTAATGCTATCATCTAAAGAACTAGTTACAATGCAATGAGATGATTTGAATGAAACATTAAAATCTTTATCACAAAATTGAGTTATGCTAAGTAAGTTATGCATCAATCCTTCAACATATAAAATATTTTTTATACTAGTGGAGGGTGTTATCAAAATATTATTGAGATCAATGATTTTTTCTTTACCATTATCTTCAAATGTCACAACACCTCTACTTTAGCTTCAAGAGAGATAAATTATGATTTATCTCCTATTATATGCCTCAAGTATCTGTTATAAAGGTACAACCTTCTTTTAGCTCTTATGGATGCTAAGCACACCTACACAAATAATCAAGCAAACTTAGGTTCCCAAGCTAACTTGGGTCCTTCAGGATTAGTATAGATGGTTTCTTTTGAAATCCAAATTTATTTTATCTTTGATTTATTTAAATTAAAAATTTTACGTTCTATAAATTTGTGTCCAATTTTATTATATTTATAACATGTAATGCTTCTACCATGATTTTGAGATTTTGCATATATATTTTTTAATGATTTTTGCTTTCATGATGGATTATACCCTATATCGGCTTTATCAAAAATCATCTTTTGAATTTTAATTATCATTTACAAATTTTTAGAGCTTAGCATATATCTATTTACTATGAATCTTAATCTTATCACTTCATCCTGTAAGGATACACTCTATTCATTTGATTTATCTAGATTAGTTTGTAATTCCTTCACATTTTTTTCTATTTGAGCTTTATCTTTACTTAAAGATTGATTCTCTTTCTTTAGTTCTTTATTCTTATGAGATAGCTTTTTAAAATTACAAAGTAAATCATTAAACACTTCATACAATTTCTCAAATATAAATTCAAAAATTAAATTATCATGGTTTACCTCATCCTCTGATGCCATAAGACAAAGATTTATTTTTTCTTCTCTTTGACATTCTTCTTTACTTGAAGAAGAGTCCTCATCGTTGCTCCATGTTGCTTTGTATGCTTTCTTCTTTATTTTCTTAGAGCTTTTTTCAATAATGGATAGTCCATTCAAAAATATCCTGATTTCTTACACTCATAGCAAATGATTTGGTCCTTCTCTTTTTCTTTTTTTTTTATCTCATAAGTTAAGACAACTCTTTTCCAACTTGAATAAGCTCTAGTCAGACCAAGTAAAGTTTTCTAAGTGAGCCCAAACACATTTGGCTCAGTCGAGACAACTTTTAATGATTGTTAAAGGAGAATATTAGGCTCAATCGTGTACTAGCATGATTTTCTTGAACCTAATTGAATTTTATTCAAATCAATTGAACTGGGTTAGTCCAATTGATGATATCCAAAACCAAACCCTTATTTGTGTGACCCAGTTAGGTTTAGTTCTATATAGTAATGGGATATGTCATGATCTCTATCATCAATATCATCGAAACATCTTTCGATGGATCAGAACTTTTCTAATTTAGACAACTAGTATGATCGACCATCCAAATCATTCTAATTGCTCCCAAAATCCACCAATGACACCTAGCAGTATATGGTGGCTATCCATCAGAACTAAAAATGAACATCTCGATGCAGTTACCTATATGATTAAGTTCCTCTATCTTGAGCCCCGATTGGATTAGGGTTAAGGTGATCTCGTCAAAACCTAATTTCCGTCATATGAATTAATCATTCAATTCAAGTCCAATGTGAAAATCCTAATAGAAACTCTTTCTATTATTTCACCCTGCCATGGCTATGGGCTTATGGACTTGATTCTCATGATTATCATAGGGCTGCTCTTCTACCGAGATAAATAGATCTCCTATTGGTGCAATCCAATTCCTACAATGAACATGCTATAGCCAACATACACCTCAGAATTTTGAATGGCTAGGAGACCGAGTTATGGTGTAGTCAAACTATAACACCCTCAAGATGAACTACCGATGCACCTCAAGTCAAAAACCAGACACACCACTGTAGCTTCGAGACAGTCATCGATGAGAAGGTAGACTTCCTCATGACTGCTCGAGGTGGTCACGCTCAGTGCCCTCGTTCTCTAACGAGTATCTATACTCTCACTTTGGTGTCTCTACACCATAGACTCAAGACTCATCTATCCTAAAGAAGCGATCATACACCAACCTTCTGGATCAATCACCATCCTCATGATGATCCTATGGTCAGAAGCATTTTATGAGTTAATAATGAAAATTCATGTCTTAAATTTTCAACTCTTGAAAATATGAACTATCATTACCATTAACTCAAGGGATGTATCACAGACACTTTCAAATACACACTATGATAGAAAATAATCTATTTTATTATTTATAGTCAAAATTATAATTTTGCCCTTAGAAGTGTATTACAAGTGTCAGCCAATTCTGGCTTCTAGGGCACACATATCTAACAAACTCCCACTTGACCTAAAGCCAATTGGCTACAAATCTAAGTCCCATCTTCTCAAGGTGGGCTTTGATCTTCTACTGGCCCAACGGCTTTGTAAGTGGGTCTGTCACATTATCTGTGGAGTCGATTCTCTTGACCTTGACGTAACCTTTCTCAAGATAATCGTTGATGAGGTAGTATCGCCGCTCGATGTGCTTGGATTTCTGGTGAGACCTTGGCTCCTTAGCAAGGGCTATGGCGCCATTGTTGTCACAGTATAGAGGAATGGCATCTGATGGCATCACTCCAATCTTCTATGACAAACTTCTTATACCAGAATGCCTCCTTTGCAGCTTCTGATGCAGCGATGTATTCTGCTTCCATGGTGGAATCTGCTATCACTGTTTGCTTGGAAACTCTTCCAACTGACAGCACCACCATTACACACAAACAGACTTCCAGATGTCGACTTTCGATCATCTACATCGGACATAAAATTCGAGTCTGTATACCCCTGGACTTGGAGTTCTCCATTACCAAAGACCAACAATATATCCTTAGTTCTTCTCAAGTACTTAAGGATACATTTCACAGAAGTCCAGTGTTCTTCACCTGGATTCGACTGATATCTGCTCGTGACACTCACAGCATGGGCTATATCAGGTCGTGTACATAACATGGCATACATGAGGCTCCCTATTGCTGAAGCATAAGGGATCTTGCTCATGCATTCTATTTCCTCAGGTGTGCTAGGGCACATCTTCTTGGAAAGATGAATGCCATGTCTGAAGGGTACTAATCCCCTCTTAGAGTTTTTCATGCTAAACCTCTTTAGCACTTCCTCTATGTACATCTTCTGTGAAAGTCCTAGCATCCTATTCGGTCTATCTCTATAGACCTTAATTCCTAGAATAAAGGATGCTTCTCCTAGGTCTTTCATGGAGAATTCTTTAGATAACCACATTTTAACTATGGTCAACATGGGAATATCATTCCCAATAAGGAGGATATCATCCACGTACAATACGAGGAAGACAACAGCGCTCCCACTGACCTTTTTGAAGACACATGGTTCCTCCTCATTTTTGATGAAACCAAATAATTTGATCACATCATTAAAACGAGTATTCCAGCTCTGAGATGCTTGCTTAAGTCCATATATGGACCTTTGCAGCTTGCATACCTTTGTGATCAGTATCACTGGATGTGAAACCTAGTGGCTGTTCCATATAGATATCTTCCTCAAGATATCCATTTAAGAATGCCATTTTCATGTCCATTTGCCATATTTCATAATCGAAAATAGGCTGCAATAGCAAGCAATGTGCGGATGGATTTTAGCATAGCTACTGGCGAAAAGATATCCTTGATAGTCAATGCCTTCATGCTGACTATAATCTTTTGCCACTAATCTAGCTTTGAATGTCTCCACATTCCCATCTGCACCAATCTTTCTCTTGTAGATCCATTTACATCCAATAGGTACTATACCTTCTGGTGGATCTACCAAGGTCCAGACTTGGTTTGAGTGCATCGAGTCAATTTCTGAACTTCATTGCCTCTAACCATTTCTCGGAAGTCGATATCCGATATCGGCTCATTATAGGTTTTGGGATCATCACCATGAACTCCATTACCTACGAGGAATATTTTCTCAACTTCCTCTGAAATAGTATCTAAGTACCTCTCAGGGGGATGAAAAATCCTTTTCGATCTATGAGGTGGAGGAGGTAGTGATTGTATTGGCTCAACCTGATTTGGTTCCATATGGTCCTTAGCTCGTTGCTCTTGTGAGACTTTCTCCTCAAGCTTGATCTACTTTCCAATGCCGCTATCTTGAATAAACTATTTTTCAAGAAAGATGGCATGTCGACTCACAATCACATTATGGTCTTCTGGAAATGTAGAAATAATATCCTAATGACTCTTTAGGATATCCTATAAATCAAGCTCTAAAGGACCTAAAGTCTAACTTGTCTGCTTGTTGTCTTTTGACATGAGCCGGATAACCCCAAATTTTGAGATGACTCAGACTTGGTTTCTTACCATGCCATATCTCATATGGTGTGGTAGGAATGATTTTAGCGGAAATCCTATTCAGTATATATATAGCAGTTAACAAACTATGTTTTCAAAAAAAATTAGGAAGGTCTGTGAAGCTCATCATAGATCGGACCATATCTAATAGGATTCAATTCCTCCATTCTAAAACTCCATTGAGTTAAGGTGTTCCAGGTGGAGTCCATTAAGAAATTATGCCATTTTACTTGAGATAGTCCAGGAATTCCTAACTAAGGTATTCACCTCCTCAATCTGATCGAAGAATCTTAATGGATTTTTTAGTTTGCTTTTCAACTTCATGTCTGAATTTCTTAAACTTTTCAAAAGCTTCAGACTTATGTCTCATAAGATACACGTATCCATACCAAGATAAATCATCGGTAAAGGTTATGAAGTAGACAAAGTTGCCTCTAACTGGCACATCAAATAGGCCGCACACATCAGTATGTACTAGGACAAGTAGATCCATGGCCCTTTTCCCATGTCGTACAAAAGGGAGCTTAGTTATTTTGCCATGAAGAAAAGATTTATAAATTAGAGATAACTTGAAAGTCAACGAACTCAATAGTCCGATTTTCTTCGATTTGTTAATCCTATCTTCTGCTATATGACCTAGTCTTAGGTGCCATAGATACCTATCGTTTAGACTATCCTTGGGTCATTTTGATCTTATGGCATTCACATTTTTCTTGATATTAAAAATAGATACATCAATATGTAATTGATAGAGACCGTTAATGAGAAAACCACTTGTAATTTTATTTTTTCAATAAAGAATATTATAATGATCCTTAAGAAAACTAATTACATAGCCTTCTTATGCTAAACATGAAATAGAAATCAAATTCCTGCTTGCAGCAGGCACATAATAATAATTCCTAAGTATTAAAACTAAGCTAGATGGTAGTCAAAGAGGATAGGTTCCCATGGCCATAGTAGCAACTCTTGCTCCATTTTCAATGCATAGGATCATCTCACCATCCCTCAACCTCCTGCTATCCTCAAGACCATGCATGAAAGTGCATAAATGAGCACTAGAATCAAAGTCAAGCATCCAACTGGATGCAGAAAAAATCATAAGATTAGATTCAATAATGAGCATACCTCCAGAAGGACCTGTCTCCTTCTTATTCTTCAAGGTGGTCAGTTATATAGGGCAGTTTTGCTTTCCATAGTCGTATTACAATGGAAATACTTTTCTTTGTCAGCGGCATTCTTCTTTAGCTCTGTCTTCTTTTTTTTTCACCTTCCACCTTTTGCCTTTTCATAGACTTCTTCTCCTTTCCAAAAGACTTTCTCTTGGAATAAGTCCATTCCATAGCAAGCACCGAGCCTTTAGAACCTTTCATAGAAAGCTCGGCAGTAACCAGCATGTTCATAAGTTTGGCTAGAGTACTCTGAAGCTTATACATATAGTAGTTCATGATAAACTGCCCATACGCATCAGTCAAGGATTGTAGAATTACGTCATTCTACAGATCCTGATCTAACTTCACTCCAAGCTTCTCAAGCTCTTCCAAGTTCTTAATCATCATCAAACAATGATCATGGATTGACTGCCCATCATATATTTTAGCCTTAAAAAATCATTTAGTGATCTAATATTTGGCTATGAAACTTTGTTCATCAAACAACTCTTACAGGTGAGCCAACATTTGGTAGATAGTCTTGATATCTTTATGTTGGCGCTGAAGCTCATCAGACATCAAGTCCAATATGTAGTATCTGATCTTATTATCTTCATCCATCTATTTATCAAGAGATGCTTTCTATTTAGCAGATGGATGGGCTAGTATGGTGGAAGGATCCTGATCTAATACATGAGTTAACTTCTCAGAATCTAAAATAATTTTGAAGTTTTGGAGCCAATCCTTGTAATTGGGTTCGGTCAGTCTATGGATGTCTAGGATACAGGCTAGTGGATTGGATGCAGATATTTTCCTATAGAGAGTCAAAGTTTTTAGTTAGATTTTATAATTAAGACTTGAATAATTTGTTTAAGAGTTTGATTTTTAAACAAATTAGCTTTCACAATTTTCTTGGATCCCTAGACTCCCTCTATAGAGATGCAAAAATCTCCATGATTAATGATTTTTAGTGGATGGTGCAGTCCCACCAACTGACTCATCATCTCACCTAACAGTTATTGGTAATGGGTTAGCTAATGAGTAAACAACTCTTGTCCAATGATTCTCTAATCATGGTGCACCCACGCTTGATCTCTAATTCGTGAATCTCATTATATTCGAAATATTGATTCTCTCCTTAGTTAAGTTAGATCCATCATTTGCAAAGATTGGATTCCTAATTGGGTCGCTCACCGTATCCAAAATATTGAGTCCAATCCATCCTCCAGCCCGTAGCATCCAATGCCTAATAGATATGGTTGCTTCTTTTTGGTGTAACTAAACCACTGTGACCAGCTGAGAATAATCAACCCCAAAAAGGGCCTGCATATCTACAATGGTGGAAGACCTTAGACTTAATCTTTTCTTAGGAAGATTTGATTTAGGTCTCTTTAAACTTGACTTGACATAGCCATAACCATTATGACTAACATAATGGCATGGGTTAGCTTGGATTATTAGCTACCTCAGATCAGGACTGAGCCAACAAATATGGCTAGGTAAGTGAGTTCAGTGGAAGAGATATGCCATTAACTCGACAAGAATGCATTTGAGTCGAGTAGCTCTTAATTAAAAATTAGTCGATCGTATCTACCAAACTTATCTTAGACACAAAATTATTGAGCCAGAACCAATCGGGTTAGCCTATAATCCAAACTCTTACCACTGAGCCTAATTAGGTCTTAACTTGATCGATCACTCATGTGACTCAACCTTGATCCAGACTTAATCCTATTAAGCTAGTCAATTTAAGCAGTCTTGATTTCATCTAACCAACTCTTGATTTGGTTTGATCAACCGCTAGACCTAATTGAGCTACCCAAGTTCGAACCTAATTTTGTGAATATGTCTTAGATCTAAAAATTCTCAATTTTAGACCAAATATATTTCATAATCTTAATTCTTAATTAAGTTTGGGATTCACAAATAAAACATGTAAATAAAATTCTAGGATTTCAGGATCTAGGATTTTGCAAAAAATAAGCTTTTAATTTTTGATTAAGGATGAATGCGCAGCATCCGTATACATCATAAGAACACCCCATCGATTGGAAGGAGAGGACATTTAAATCCTACTTTATTCTTATGATCGAACGACCAAGGGAAACGTCTTAATCAGAAATATGATAAATCTACAAAACTAGTTAGATCTACATATATATCATATATATATAATTGATCTAACTTAAAAATATATTTTGCATACATCTCATGTATCATATCATACATATTTTTAGATCTAAATTATCTCATAAATATCTACAAAATAAAATTTAAATTTGATCATATCAAATTAAATTTATTCAAGATAACTTATAGAACTATTCTACGACTAGTCTAAACATGCATCTATCATATCTTATATGAACAAAATTAAATAAATTTATTTTTTTTATTTTTTAAATCTAATTATAATATTTATAATATTAAAAAAATAATAAATAAATAGATCTAAAAATTATAATTAATTAAATTAAAATTATTATCATCCTAGACTACACATAGAATAATTCTATTCCTAGTCTAGTCATGCATCTCATACATCTTAGATCTAGATTATTTAATTTTTTTAATTTTTGTTTCAGATCTAATCATATCTAATGTGATATCTAAAATCATCTAATTATTAGATTAAAATTATATTAAAATTAGATCTAATTAATTACGGAACCTGACTTTGATATCAGTTGAAGAGAAAATTCTATTTCTTGGGTCAGATTCATTCAGATCTGATTTGATCAAGTGGAATATTTCAAAAAATTTTCTCTTAGATCCAAATCATATTTAAGATTTTTCAAATCTAATTTTATTGATCTAATAAAATAAAATAAAATAAATTAAATTAAATCTAATTTAATTATTCCTTTATATTGGGTAATCCTATTATCCTGTGATGATCCTGCTGTTTGCCTGAGGTTATGGATGTAGCCATGCAATCGCCTGGCCTCTATCGATATCCACTTAAGCAAGATCTAGAGATCTCCTCCTTAATCTATCCTCCAAAAATTAGATCTAGATCTGAATTTCAAGATCTTCAAAATAGCTTTTGAAGATTGAGTGTCGTCTCTTGCAGCAGTGCTGCCTTTTTTCTTTCTTGTTGCCTTGCTTGGATCGCACCAAACTGAAGCCCAAAACATTTTGGGCATGGAGAGGAGAGAGAGAATTAGAGGGTGGCATGGAGAAGGAGGGAGAGAGGCTATATGGCATGGGCAAAGGGCAAAAGCACTAAATCCTAAGCGTAGATAGGGTTTATATAGACCCTACTGCGCTATGCAGTGCCACATCATCCCGGCCAATCATGGCTCTTTGTGCAATTAGATCTAAATTTGATTGATGGAATGACATCATCTAATCTAATTAGATTAGAGTCCCTCATAAATCTCCTTAGGTGGCACCAAGACTAATCAAAGATGAGTCTTTGGCGCCACCTTAGCTGAATGCATCAAGCAATTGGAGTCCCATCTGTATGGGACTCCAATCCTTATCCACTTTGGATACATGCCTCCCTAGGCATGCGCCCCTTGCTTTTCTGCTATTTAGCAGGGGGGCAAGGGTCAAAGCTCTCTCCTATGGATGCATGACACGTGGGCAGATGTTTAAGTGTCAAAGGTCAATATTTGACCAAAGTTCAAAGATAAGATTTAGCAAGTGATGGAAAATGGCAGGTGTTGTCTCAAATTTATCTCATAAATTAAGACAATCCTTTTCTGACCTAGACAAGCTCCAGTCAGACCAAGTAAAGTTTTTTAAGAGAGTCTAAACACATTTGGCTCAGTCGAGATAACTTTTAATGATTGTTAAAGAAGAATATTGGCTCAATCATGTGCTAGCATGACTTCCTTGAACCTAATTGAATCTTATTCATATCAATTGAACTGGGTTAGTTCAATTGATGATATCTAGATCCAAATCCTTATTTGTGTGATCTAGTTATGTTCGATTCTATATGGTAATGGGATATATCATGATCTCTATCATCGACATCATCGAAACACCTTCCGATGGATCAGAACTTTTCTGATTTAGATAACTAGTATGATCGATCATCCAAATCATTCTAATTGCTCCCAAAATCCATCAGTGACACCTAGCATTATATGCTGGTAACCCATCAAAACTGAAAATGAACTTCTCGGTGCAGTTACCTATGTGACTAAGTTCCTCTATCTTGAGCCCCGATCGAATTAGGGTTAAGGTAATCTCGTCAAAACCTAATTTCCATCATATAAATTAATCATTTGATTCAAGTCCAATGTGAAAACCCTAATAAAAATTCTTTCTATTATTTCACTCTGCCATGGCCATGAGCTTATGGACTTGATTCTCATGATTATCATAGGACTGCTCCTCTTCTACCGAGGTAGATAGATCCCCTATTGGTGCAATCCAATTCCTACAATGAACATGCTATAGCCAACATACACTTTAGGATTCTGAATAGCTAGGAGATCGAGTTATGGTGTAGTCAAACTATAACACCATCAAGGTGAACTGTCGACGCACCTCAAATCAAAGAACCAGATACACCACTGCAGCTTCGAGCGAGTCATCGATGAGAAGGTAGACTTCCTCATGACTGCTCGAGGTTGTCATGCTGAGTGCCCTCATTCTCTAACGAGTACTTATACTCTCACTCCGATATCTCTACACCATAGACTCAAAACTCATCTATCCTAAGAAGCGATTGTACACCAACCTTTCGGATCAATTACCATCCTCATGATGATCCTACGATCGAAAGCATTTTATGAGTTAATAATGAAAATTCATGTCTTAAATTTTCAACTCTTGAAAATATGAACTATCATTACCATTAACTCAAGGGATGTATCACAAATACTTTCAAATACACACTATGATAGAAAATGATTTAATTTATTATTTATAGTCAAAATTATAATTTTATCTTTAGATGTGTATTACAAGTATCAACCAATTTTGAATTCTAGGACACACATATCTAATAAGGTGATCCTAGACTAGCCTATTAATGGTCTCCCTTAAGCTGACTTGGTGAAGCTAGTGTTGGGAATATGCACTCTTCCCACATGGATCGGCATGGCCGTTGGTGATTAACCAAGTAACAAGGAACTACTTCTCATAGATTTATGTGGAAGCACAATCAAACAAATCAAGAAATAGAGAAGAAGAGATTTTTAGAAGAAAAAAGCTTTTATTCAGTATATTTTAGCACTATTATAACCTTGACCTATTTTAAGTATATATACTTTACAAAGGATCAAGTCCAAGCTCACAGAAAAACTCTCCAAATCCAAACAACCCACGTACATAAAATAATAATCCACAAAAACTGAGCCAGCTAACCTACGATTGGGTCGGCGCAGTCCCAAACTGAGCCGACCCAGTTGTGTACCGTGCCAATAGCCCGAAACTACTACTTTCTATCTGAATTTTTCTCTTGGACTGAGCTGACCCAGTTCCCAACTGAGTCGGCTCAGTCTCAATGTGAGCTGGCCCAATTTCTGAACTTTACTATTGAGACCGATTCTTCTTCTGGCTTGCTCAGTCTCAGACTGAGTCGGTCCAGTCGTCTACCGTGCTAATAGCCCAAAACCACTACTTTCTATCTGGATTTTTCTCTGAGATCTAGCCAACCCAGTTCCCAACTGAGCTAGCTCAATCTCAGTATGAGCCGGCCCAATTTTTGAACTTTGCTATTAAGACTGATTCTTCTTTCGACTCGCTCCTATCTTTCCATGACCTATCTTCTCATGTTTTCAAGACTTGGGAGTGCCACTTCTGAGCTCACATTCTCCACCTTGGTGCTTCCAAGTTCTTGTGAACTCATTTCTTCTCAACAAACCCATCCGTGCCACACATCTTTGAAAGCTGTCTCTAGGGAGTACCTTCATGAGTGCATCAGATTGATTCTCCTAAGTATGGACCTTCATCAGTTCCACTTCACCTTCCTCCACCAGCTCTCTAATCCTATGGTATCTCACATCTATATACTTTGTACGCGCATGATAGACTAGGTTCTGTGCCAACAATAGAGCACTCTGACTATCACTGAATAGTGTAATCTTGCTCTACTCCACTCCCAACTCATCAATCAGCCTCTTAAGCCAAAGGACTTCCTTTGTAGCCTCCGTTATCCTAGTATACTCGACCTCTGTGGTAGATAAGGCCATGATTGGTTAAAGGATTGATCTCCAAGACACCAGTCCACCAAATACATAGAAGAGGTATCTAGTAGTAGATCTTCTTGTATCAAGATCACTAGCACAATTTGCATCAACAAACCCTTTCAGAGGACCTGAACCTTCACACATCTTCATAGATCGTTCTCTAAATCCTCCCAGCTGCCCACCAAATACCAAACCATAATCCCTTGTTCCATGCAGATATTTCAATATCCATTTCAATGCTTTCCAGCGTTCCTTCCTAGGGTTAGCCATGTATCTACTAATCGTGCTCACTGCATGTGCTATATCTGGTCTACAGCACACCATAGTGTACATTACACTGCCTAAAATATTTGCATAAGGAACTCATTCCATGTACTCTCTCCTCTTCTGACTGGGGGCACTGTAACTTGGAGAGAGACATATGGCTCGGCAATGGCGTCTCTATAGGTTTGGCCTTCTCCATCCCAAACCTCTCCAGAACTTTCTGGTCATACTTTTCTTGTGATAAATAGAGCACTCCTTTGCACCTATCTCTGCAAATCTCCATTCCAAGGATTTTCTCAGGTGGACCCAAATCTTTCATCTCAAATTCAGATGATAATGCCCTTTTCAACCATTTCACAGCATCCATGCTTCCTCTAGCTATTAGCATATCATCTACATATAATAATAGGTATAGGGCATCCTCCTCATCTACATCCTTAACGTAGACACAACAATCATATTCACATCTGCTAAAACCCAGGCTCAAAACAAAGCTATCAGACCTTCGATACCACTGACGAGGGGATTGTTTCAAGCCATACAAAGATTTTCTTAGTAAACACACATTTTCTTCCTGTCCCATCTCCATGAAACCATCTGACTGCTTCATGTAGATTCTTTCCTCCAAAGTCCCATGAAGGAAGGCCGTCTTCATATCCATCTATTCCAATTTCATGTTATGCTGTGCCACCAGTGACAGCAAAACTCGAATAGATGTATGACGCACCATAGGAGAGAAAATTTTTGTATAGTCAATCCCTTCTCTTTGTGAGTATCCCTTTGCTACCAATCTTGCTTTGAATCTGACTCCACCTTATTCTAAAGGTGCTTCTTTCTTTATGAACACCCATTTTGAGCCAATAGGTCGAGCACCCTCTAGAAGATCTACCAGCTGCCATGTCTGATTCTTCTCAAGTAATTTCATCTCCTCCATCATGGCCTGCATGCATGAATCATGATCCTCACTCTCCATGGCCTCTGCATAACTCTCTGGATCTCCATTAGCAGTGATGAGTGCATAGGAGATAACCTCATTAATGCCATATCTGACTGATCTCCTAATAGTATGCTGGGGCTTGTCCAAAGCCACTTCTACTGGCATATCTCTATTTGATGTCTATGGCTGCTCCTACACATCTGTCTGAACTGCCGATCCTTCATGCTGATTTTCAATCTAAGACTACTTATCTGCCCAGCACAACCTCAACAGGAATACTTCTGTAAGTGGATGTAACCTGCATGCCAATATTTTCTGACTGGCCACCGCTGTTCACCTCTGTTTCCCCAGTTCCATCTATCCCAGACCTCCTCAAGATTCTGTGCCTGAGAGTCCCACAATAGGTACCCCTTGACTCCTTGTGGATACCCTATGAATGTCATCTTTTGAGATTTTGGGTCTAATTTGCTCCTTTTGATTGCCTCCACATGTGCATAGGCTGTGCAACCGAAGACTTTTAGGTGGCCAAGCTCCACCTTCTTCCCACATCAAACCTCCTCTAGAATGCCTCCATTCAGCTTATAATGAGGGGACCAGTTCACAAAAAAATAAGAAAAAATTAGAGCATCACCCCAAAAGGTCTTTGGGAGTGATGTCTGTAGCCTCAAACTCCATGCCTTCTCGGTCAGTGTTCAGTTCATCCTCTCCGTGACACCATTCTACCAGGGAGTCATCCTCACCGTGTAATGGCATTTAATGCCATTTTTCTCACAGCACCTCCTGAACTCCAGGCTAGTATACTCCCCTCCATTATCCGACCTCAGATACTTCACCTATCTTTCTGACTCCTCTACTTCAACTCTTCAGGCTCTGAACCGGGCAAGCACCTCTGATTTTTCTCTAATCAGATAAACCCACACCTTCCTTGAGAAATCATTAATGAAAGTGATAAAGTATTTTGCCCCACCTCTAGCTGATACAGGAGCTGGTCCCCACACATTCGAGTGCACAAAATTCAGTACTCCCTTACTGCGCTTGATACTTCTGACAAACTTCACCCTATATTGTTTGCCAAATATGCATGGCTCATAAAGATCTATGCCCTCTTTCTTCAAGGATGGGATCATACCTCTTCTGCTTAGTTCAATGAGCCCACGGTCACTTATATGACCCATCCGATAGTGCCATAGCTGATATAAAATATGCTCCACCTATGCCACTGCTAGCACCTCTGCACTATCATTTACCACTGAGTCTTTCATTCTATAAAGACTGTTGCTCAGTCTTCCACCTCTCATCACCACCAAAGCTTTCTTAAAAATTTTCAGACATCCATGATAAGTACCATAAATTCATCAATAAAAATATTAATTATTAATTAATTTATATTAATCTTTAAGAATTATTAATCAATTTATATATAATTTTTGAGAAATTCATATTTTTATTAATTAAAAAAATTAATTAAAAATAATAAAAATTAAAAAATAAAATTTTATAATCAATGGAAAGAGCTTATTTTTTTAATCATAACAAAATAAGTTTGAAGCAAAACGGAGCTAAAATGGAAAAGATATGAATTTCCAAAGAAATAAAATTAAAATTTTTTTATGAAAAATAACATACGGCTAAAACGGCTCAAGCTGCCACGTCGCAGCAGCCGACGCGTCCAAATAGGCTAAGCCAAGCCAACCAAGCCGGTGCACCAAGCCATCCACGTTAGCCGACTCAAGCTCAGAAGCCATCAGTCGGTCTACAGCATAGTATGGACCGCCAGCTCAGTAGACACCAACGAATCGGAGCTTGCCACGTGATGGACCTAGACCCTTAAAAGGTCCATAGAAATTTATCATGGCTCACAGGGCAATCTGATCTTTTCACTCGATAATAGAGGTGCTGATTGGCTATGGTGTGCGGTGTGGTCGGTCCATGCGGTCCATAAGAACAGTAATTACGCCATCAGACGATTGTGGTAGCTTGCAGTCAAGATCGAACGACTATGGTTATTTTTGAATTTGATTCAGCCTCAGACTTCATGCAGATCGCCATCCAATGGTAGCGCTCAATCTAGAAGATGATCCGATAGTCCAGAATAATCCCGATGATGATCAGGACTCCCGATGCATGATTTGTGGCCAAATTTTCTCCATCAACGCATGATCGGATGGTCAGAATTTAATCCGACTTGATCTGGGCCGATATGCATCCGATTTTGATGATTTTTGGACCGTTGGATACCTATTGAATGTCTAGATTTCACCAAACTTACCAGATTCATATCAAAGCTATTTTGATCTAAATTTTACTCGAATTTCTTTGTATTTGGATGATTACAAAGGCTATCAGTCTCACATTGCCTCCAGAAAAAAATATTCAACCCTCCTAGCTCTATAAAAAGAACCCCAAGCCTCTAGAAACAAACAGATCGAGTGGAAGGAAAGCCAAGGTATAGGATGGAAGCTAAGCTCTGGGTTAAAGGTTGTTTCAAAGCTATAGTGCTAAGAAGAAGGGCCAGTCTTCTACGCCATCTCCTATGCTGATCTATGATCTCCTTCTAGTTTTCTCTCTCTTTTTTCTTTAATTTCTTATATTGAAATTTTGAATTTTCTTTAATTTCTTGTATTTAAAATCTACATCTGAGTTTTAAATTTAATAAAGAAAGTTTTATTGTTCTTTTCAATTCTAGCTCTTTAAATTAATTATTCTTTATTGCTTTTTAATTGCAAGTAGTTACTAAGATCTAAATAGTAGATCTTAGTACCAAATTTACTTTTGCATAATTTAAATTCTATTTTTATTTATAAATCTATTTTTTAACTTTAATTTTCAAAAATTCTTCTTTTCTTTTCTTTTAAAAAAATAATAAAAAATATAATAAAAGAATCAAAGATTTTAGAAATAAATCATTGCCTCTCTGTGGATTCGACCCGACTCACTACTCTCTTCATAATTTTTAATTAATTTAAAAAGTAAAGAGTTGGATTTAAACTGATAAACTCGTCTTAACGATAACATCGCATTCCTATCAAATTTTTGGCATCGTTGTCGGGGAGGCATAATAATTTTTCTCATTTCTTTGATTTTTTTTTACCTACTAATTTTTTTATTTATTTTGCAGAAAAAAGAATTAAGAAAAGAACAAGGAAGATTAGGGCATGAACAAAACTTTCACTCCTATTTGGTGAGACCATTCCTAAATCCTAAATCTCTTTCCTTATTTTTAATATTTGTTTTATTTTTTTAAATTAATTAAAAATTACCTACTTAAACCTAATTAAAAAACTCATCATAAGATCAGAAACCCTAATTGTTTAGAGCATCTGTCATATTAGTTTTATTTTTATTTTATTTTATTCTATTTTTTTTGGTGATTGCTGGAGGCAAGGTAAGCTTTTCAGAATTTAATTAGTTGCATGCATCTAGTTTAAATTGCATAGAACTCTTTGATTGGAAATTTTTTTTTCTTCACATATTCATATTAAACCAAATTAAGGGCACAACCCATTAAACAAGATAAGGTAGGGATTTGATTATCCTTCCTTGGTCACAAACAACCAACCAACATCCTGCATTAACCCAAACCTTAACTTTTAAAGTCAATTAGACATTAACCCTTAAGGATATTCGAGCTCGATAGGACAAGAAATCCTAAGAGTTGAACCAAGTTAGGGTTAATCAATTTGACTGGTATCTAGGAAAGTGGTTCAGAGATGACTGGACCTGAAGGAAGGTGGTTACTTAATTGGTTCCGTTCGCTTACCTGGTCAAGCATAATTGGTGTCTAAGGCAAGCAATGGAGGGACTCCCACCGACCTTACACTTACCTGGCCAATTGATTGGCTAATCTTCTACTTGGAGGGCTCGAAGGTGATCTTGATAGTTAGGAGCTATCTAGATCCTAAGGATAACCCTTAGTCAGGATTGATTGCCTAACTTGTTTGCCAAATAACATCAAACATAAACCACATAATTAACTCTTCTCTCTATCATCTCCAGATTTAAGACTCCTTAGGATTTTTTTAGAACCCTCTTCTTTCTTTCTCTCTTCTTTTCTTAAAATAAATAAATAAATAAATAATTAAAAAAAATAAAAAAATATAAATAATAATAAAAATATATATCTTGAACCATATATCAGATTGCACTAGTACATGCACGGTAGAAGATCGCTTTTACCTGACCTAGTTAAACCAAATCCTGAAATTGAAAGACTAACTCATTTAGGATCAGACAATCAAATGGCTGAAAATCATGAAGAACCACCTAGACAGATGAAGGAATACTTTATTCTTTCCACCTATAACCCATCAACTTGCATCCACATACCTGATATCCCTACTAGCCATTATGAGATCAAGTCAACCATAATCCAGATGCTCCCATCTTTTTATGGGAACACCAATGAAGACCCTTACAAACATCTGGATGAATTCTTAGAAATCTGCTCTACGGTAAAAATTCAGAATTTTTCTGATGATGCCCTTAGACTGACCTTGTTCCCTTTCTCATTAAAAGATAAAGCCAAGTACTGGCTTGGCACATTAGGAAGAACAATTCAAACATGGGCAGAGATGCAACATGAATTCCTTAAGAAATTTTATCCCATAGGACGAACCAATACTATGAGGCGAGCCATCACAGGATTTGCTCAGCTTCCAGGGGAACAAATTCATGAATCATGGGAAAGACTTAAGGAACTTCTTAGAAAATGCCCACACCATGGTCTATCTAAGTGGCAAATTGTACAAGCTTTCTATGAAGGTTTAGGAGATCAATATAAGCAGATGGTTGATGCATCCTATGGAGGTGCATTCATGAGCAAAAGTGAGGATGAAGCTTATACCTTATTTGAAACCTTAAGTGAAAACTCTATTAACCATGCTTCATTATCCTCTTATGAAAGATCAATTTCTCAACAAAAATGGATAGAAATTTATGAGATCAAAACTTTAGAACTTAATTCTAAGACAGACTTGAACATAATAGCCCAAAAATTAGATAAAGTTGACCTTCTTGCCCAGAAATTAGATCAATTCCTAAATCTAGGTCAACAATCTCCTGCAGAATACACCCCAGCTTCTAATTATCAGGATATTTTCTCTATTTGTGCTAGTCCAACACATCATGTAAGCGAATGTCCCATGGTTGCATAATTACCACCTCTTATCTAAGAACAAGTCCAAGCTGCTCAAGGTTACTCCAAACCACTTAATGACCCATATTCAAATTCATATAATCTTGGTTGGAGAAACCGTCCTAATTTCTCTTGGAAACCACAATAGACTTAGGCTCAGATTCAAATCCCACCAGTTCAAAATTATTCAAATAGGCCCCAGTACCAAAACTATGCCTATAATAAGGGACAACCTAGTCAGTCTTCTCAACCATTGCATTATAATCTGCCCTCATACCCACCTCCTCATCAATAGACCAATCTAGCCAATGATAAATTCAATCAACTTCAACAATAAATTCTAAGCCAACAATAATCAATTGCTAGGCTAGAAGCTCAAATATGATAATTAGATGAGTCTAGCATGAGGAGAGAACCAAATCAATTACCAAGCCTATCAATTGCAATTCCTAAATCAATCCATCCAATGTCTATCAACCTCCTGGATTTACTCATCCATCTAACATTCCACCTAAGAACTCCCAACTAGAAAATGCCAAAGTATTATCTGAACTTAGAAGTGGTAGGATTCTTAAGGATCCATACCAAGACCAGGTGATAGAGGCCAATACTGATGTTAGCCGAGATGAGAAATTTGAAGAAGAGGATAATCATATAGAAGAACCTGAACTTAGGATTGGTACTGACACTGATAAGATGGAGAAAGGAAAGAAAAGAATAGATGAATTAGCCGAGACATATAAACCCAAAGCCCCATTACCTTCGGCCTTAGAAGCAGGCTCTTCTCGTAAAAAGCAAGAAGCATGCAACATGGAGCTAATGGAACTATTTAAACAAGTTCATATTAATTTACTACTCCTCGATGCAATTCAGCATGTCCCAGCCTATGCTAAATTTTTTAAAGAACTCTGCACCCAAAAGCGTGAGCCACGAACCACCAAAAGAGTTATGCTATCTGAGGATGTAAGTGCGGTCCTATTAAATCCAATACCTCAAAAGATGAAAGATCCTAGTGCACCCTTAATTTCATGTGTTATAGGAGGTATAACCTTTAACCGAGCATTACTAGATTTAGGAGCTAGTGTAAACCTACTTCCAACCTCGATTTATGAAAAATTTGGAATTGGAGAATTAAAACCCACATCAATTATTTTGCAATTAGCTGATAGATCTATAAAAATACCACATGGTTTGATTGAGGATGTTCTAGTTAGAGTAGACAAATGTTATTTTCCTATAGACTTTCTCATACTTGACATGGAACCATCCCAAGAGCTGAACCAAAATCCCATAATTTTAGGACGTCCATTCTTAGCAACTGCCAATGCCAATATCAACTTGTAAAATGGGAGCTATGGACATTTCTTTTGGAGAATCAAAAAGTAAGAATTAATGTTTTTAATACCCCAAAGTACACCCAAGAGGAGGAAGACTGCTTTGTAATCAATCAGATAGATGAAATAGTTGAATCTAATTCCTCCTTAGATTTACTGCAAGATGATGAAATCCCACTGAAGAAAACTTCAAACCCAGGAAGTAAATGCCCTAGCTTAATTCACCTCAATCATCACATTCATTACCTTGGTCAGTGAAAGTTGAGCCCTTACCCGAGCGAAAAATTGAACCATTACGTCCTTCAATTCAGGCCCCACCACAACTTGAACTAAAACCTTTACCTGAATCACTTAAGTATGTATTTTTAGGATCAAAGAAAACCCTACCAGTAATAATTGCTTCCAACTTAACTACTGAATAGGAAAACCAATTGGTAAATATTCTAAAAACATATAAGGAGGCCATAGGGTGGACCGTCGCCAATTTAAAAGGAATTAGTCCATCAATATGCATGCACCATATTTATACAGAAGATAATGCCAAACCAACTCGAGAGATGCAAAGATGGCTTAACCCTAACATGCAAGAAGTAGTCAAGAAAGAGGTAATTAAATGGTTAGATGCTGGAATTATTTATCCTATCTCTGACAGCCACTGGGTGAGTCCCACACAAGTTGTTCCAAAGAAATCTGGACTCACGGTTGTCCGCACTGAACATGGAAACTTAGTACCAACACGACTTTCCACTGGGTGGCGTGTCTGCATAGATTATAGAAAACTCAATACAACCACCCGAAAAGATCACTTTTCCTTACCCTTTATCGATCAAATCTTAGAAAGACTAGCAGGCCAACAATACTTTTGCTTTTTAGATGGATACTCAGGATACAATCAGGTAGCAATCTACCTAGGAGATCAGGAAAAGACCACCTTTACATGTCCCTATGGAACCTTTGCTTTCCGTAGAATGCCATTCGGATTATGTAATGCACCTGCAACTTTTCAAAGATGCATGATGTCAATATTTTCAGACATGATAGGAGATTTCTTAGAAATATTCATGGATGACTTTTCAATCTTTGGAGAATCTTTTGAGAGTTGCCTCAACAATTTGAAGAAAATATTAAAATGATGTATTGAGGCTAATCTAGTGTTAAGCTGGAAAAAGAGCCACTTCATGGTTCAAGAGGGGATCGTTTTAGGACATATAGTATCTAAGAAAGGGATTGAGGTAGATAAAGCTAAAGTTGAACTAATTTCTAAACTTCCTCCTCCCACTTCTGTCAAACAAATTCGATCTTTTCTTGGTCATGTAGGATTCTATCGTCGCTTCATCAAAGACTTCTCTAAAATTTCTCGTCCTTTGTGTAATCTGCTTGCTAAGGATGTTTCTTTTAACTTTGATGAAAATTGTCTTAAAGCTTATGAAATCTTAAGAGAAGCTGTGACCAAAGCTCCAATCATACAACCTCCTAACTTGGTCACTATCCTTTTGAAATTATGTGCGATGCCTCAGACTTTGCCATAGGAGCTATCCTGGGCCAAAGGATAAACAAATGTCCTGTAGTGATCTATTATGCTAGTAGAACTCTGAATGAAGCACAAATGAATTATACCACCACTGAAAAAGAGTTGCTAGCCATTGTGTTTGCCCTAGAAAAGTTTAGATCATATCTATTAGGATCAAAAATCATAATTTACTCGGATCATTCAGCCTTGAGATACCTGCTCTCAAAGAAAGATGCTAAACCATGATTAATTAGATGGATCTTACTGCTACAAGAATTTGATATTGAAATTCGAGATAAGAAGGGATCTAAAAATGTTGTAGCAGACCATCTGTCTAGGATCCTAGTTAAAGATAGTGAACCTATATCAATCAGAGAATCTTTTTCAGATGAACAATTGTTAATAGTTTCACATACAAAGACTCCTTGGTTTGCAAATATTGTCAATTACTTAGTCATAGGATAAATTCCTGATGGCTGGTCTAAGAATGAAAAGGATCGATTCTTTGCTCAAATCAAATATTATTTTTGGGAAGATCCTGAGCTTTTTAGAATTTGTGCTGATCAAATCATTCGTAGATGTGTTCCTGAATCTGAACAATTGAGTATCTTACAATTTTGTCATACCCTTGCTTGTGGAGGATATTTTTCTGGACGAAAAACTATGGCCAAAGTATTGCAGAGTGGTTTTTATTGGCCAACATTATTTAAGGATGCCCATACTTTTAGTCAGGAGTGTCTTAAGTGTCAAGCCTTAGGGAATATTTCAAAGAAAGACATGATGCCTTTAAACCCCATCTTAGTAGTAGAAATTTTTGATGTATGGGGAATTGATTTTATGGGACCTTTTCCACCTTCCAATGGATTTGAATACATTTTGGTAGCTGTCGATTATGTTTCTAAATGGATTGAAGCAATAGCAACATGAACCAATGATCATAAAGTAGTCTTAAAATTTATTCAGAAGAATATCTTTTCTAGGTTCGGATTTTCACGTGCTATCATTAGTGATGGAGGTACCCATTTTACAAATCACCAATTTTGAACTTTATTATGAAAATATGGGGTGACACATAAGATAGCTACACCATACCATCCACAAACAAGTGGTCAGGTAGAAGTATCTAATAGGAAAATTAAGAATATCTTACAAAAGACTATTAGGCCTGATCGAAAAGATTGGTCAAATCGATTAGATGATGCATTATGAGCCTATAGGACAGCTTATAAAACCCCTATTGGAATGTCTCCCTATAGATTAATCTATGAAAAAGCATGTCACCTTCTAGTAGAACTTGAACATAAAGCATATTGGGCAATAAAATAATTAAATTTTAATTTAAACGAAGCTGGTTCCAATCGAATGTTACAATTGAGTGAATTAGAAGAATTAAGGCAAGAAGCTTATGAAAATTCAAAAATCTATAAGGAGAAAATGAAAGCCTTCCATGATAAACATATTTCAAGGAAAACTTTTGAACCAAATCAACAAGTCTGGTTATCTAATGAAGGAAAATCCTGATTTTCCGGACCAGGTTCGTTCAGATCTGATCGAATTAAGAGATATATTTCAAAACTTTTTTTCTTTGATCTAAATCAGATTTGGGGATATTTTAGATTTGATTTTTATTATTCTAATAATTAAAATAAAATTTAGATAAATTAAATTAAATTTAATTTATCTTGATGTAGGATAATCCTATAACACATTGATGAACCTATAAGTAGCAGAAGGTTTTGGATCTAGCCACACAAGTGCCTGGCCTCTATTGGTATCCACTCAGATTGGATCTGAAGATCCTCTTCTTCTCTATCACATCTCCAAAAATTAGATCTGAATCTGATTTGGAGGATCTTCAAAATATCTTTCGAAGATCAGCAGTTGTCCTTTGCAGCAGCATAGCCTTCTAGCTTTCTGTCACCTTTCTCTCATCTAGATTGCACCAACTTAGATCCCAAACTACTTTGGGCATGGAGAGGAGAGGGAGAAGATGAACTTGGCATGGAGGAGGAGGAGAGAGGCAGTTTGGGGCGTGGGAATTCTATTCATGTCTCTCTTTGAGTTGGGCGCAGGGTCTTATTTATAGACTATGCGTGATCCAACTCCTCTTCTTCCCAACCAATCACAACTCTTTATGAAATTAGATCTAAATCAGATTGGTAGAAATTGAGTCCCTTGGATTCATCTTTAGATGGCACCTAAGATCAGTCAAAGTTGGTTCTTAGGAGAAGTCTAATCGGAATCCAAAAAGGAGATGGAGTCCCTATCCAATAGGAACTCCTGGGCGCCTCCTGCTTGGGCGCACGCCACCTTGGCGTACGCCCTCCTCCTTGCTAGTTTCTGGCAAGAGGACAAGCCCCCACCAGCTCTCCAATAGGTGTATGACACATGGACAGAAGTCAAAGTGTCAATGGTCAATATTTGACCTATCAAAGGTTAAATTTTGACCAAAGTTAAAGGATGAGAAATGGTAGGTGACCAAAAATGACAGGTATTGTCTTACAAAATAAGACAACCCTTTTCTAACCTAAACAAGCTCCAGTCAGACCAAGTGAAGGCTTCTGATCGAGCACAAACTCCTTTAGCTCAGTCAAGATAACTATTTATGATAGTAAAAGAAGAACATTAGGTTCAATCGAGTGCTAGCACGATTTTTTTGAACCTAATTGAATCTCATTCAGATTAATTGAACTAGATCAATTCAATTGATGATCACCAGATTTAAACTCTTGTTTGTGTGATCCAGTTAGGTTCAGTTCTGTATGGTAATGGGATATGTCATGATCTCTATCATCGACATCATTGATGCGTGCTAATTTATAGCTATGGCAAGTGCACCAATCGATCAAGTAATAAAGTGAATGAGTAGAGTATCGTCCCTAGAAGATTGGAAAATAAGTACTGAAAAGCTCTTTCCTATGCTTTATTTAGAAGATCGATTTATGAGAATAAGAAATTAAAAAAAATAAAAAAAAATAATTAAAAGTTTTTAATTAAATAGAGAGAGTGTAAATTATTAGGGTTTTAAATTCAAGAGCAATGGATTACTAAGGCAATCGGTTCACCAACTCAGTCAATACAATATTCAGATTTTTTAGATTAATTTTATTTCATGTGATGGTGGAGTCTCCTAATTTATTCACTATCCTTTGGTCCAGGCATAGCAAAACTATTAATATTTATTAATTATCCTTTGGTCCAGGTGTAATTTAAATAAATATTAATGCATTAGGTTTTGTGAAACCCTCTAATTAAAATACGCTGCGTCCAAAGCGCACTAAAATTTCCGCATGCATATGAATTCTAATTTGATTCATAATACAAGGTATATAATCAAGAAGCATTAACATAGATGTACTTGGTCCGTAACATCTATGTTCATCAGATCAATTAGAAGATGGCCAGTAATCTAAAAGCATTAAGATCAGATTTATATACTCCTCATGAATAAAATTTAAAAATAAATCATACTGAATATTGCATCAAAAGAGTGGCTACACCTTAGCCTTAGTAAAATAAAATTTAGTTCATGATAACAAATTCAAAAATAGCAAATAAAATAAAAAGCATAGAGAAATTAGACTGTTTGATTGCTGAAATTGATTGTCTGCTGCTCTTGATGTGGAGAACTTGGCGAAGAAGAAGAGGCTCCTTGATCGATGTCTTGATCGTCGAAGAAAAATCAAAAAACCCTTTTTGATTTTCTCACAAATCACTTTTTTTTATCTCTCTCCTCTCTCTTTCTCTCTCTCTTTCTCCCTCTCTCTCTTTCTCCCCGTCTCTCTCTTTGTCTCTCTCTCTAATTTTTTTTTTTTCACGACAACCATAGGTTTTTTATAGATAAAGAGTTTGATTTCCCCCAAAATCCATCAAAAATTAGGTTTAAGGACTCCCAAATCAACTCAAATTAAGATCTGGGTAATTCTGCCCGTTAGATGGTTGATCAAACGGTCCAAAAACCACTCAAAAAGCCCTTAAAATAACCCAGATCAAGTCGGATTTAATATCAGCCGTTGGATCATCCATTGGATCGAATCTGGGCCGTCCGATCGCGTTGAAAGAAGGCTTCAGATCTTTAGTTTAACGTCGGGATGAATCTCAGCCGTTGGATCTCGATCGGGAGCTGCGGATGCCATCCATCAGCGCCTTCTTCTCGTCCGTCCGATCAAGCTTCAGTGAAAACCGCCCGTTAGATCAATCAGAATTCCCAAATTGCCCTCCGTGGACCGTGCGCGAGCCCGGTGTTGCATGGACCGCCGCATTCTTCAGCCAATCAGAGCGCGCTCTTTATACTGTGAAATTCCCGAATTACCCTTCAGATGGTCCACCGTGCGCCGCGAAAAATGCTGACGTCATCCTGCGTTGCGTCGGCGGTTTT